>JAMQGT020012170.1:0-207205 GCA_024447675.2 Pterophyllum scalare
GTGGTTGCTGCTGACACTCATTCATCGTATTGCTGCTAATATCAAGACCATTGTGGCATGCAGATAAAGTATATGAAACCAAATGAATGAGCTGGCTGTAACACCCACCCTGTGTTTTTGAAAAATATGAATGGCCACTGGAATATTAATTTTTTTGCCATTTCTTGTTCCGTTACATTACACTGCAAGAGAAAGTGTCATGGTCCTGGGCCTGTGGCCCAGTGTTTTCAGTTATTTTTCCCTGTTTTTGATTCCTTGTTTTCTTTGGTCCCTGTGTCTCCCCCCGTGTCATTTTCTACGTGTTCCTGGTCCTGTCCCTTCCTGTTTTATTTTGATAGTCCTGTGTTCCCCTTGTCTCATGTATAGCTTTGCTTCCCTCTGTGATTGTCGTGATTTGCTTCACCTGTTGTGTCCAGCTGTTTTCTCTGCCCCGATTGCCCTCATGTGTTCTTAAGCCCTCCGTTTTCTTCCGTTCCTTGTCGCGTCGTCTTCATTGTGCCCTTCCGTGTTCTGTGCTCCAGTTGTTTGTCTCCCTGCTTGGCACCGCTTTTTAGTTCTGTTTTTGTTCCTGGCTTGTTCCTAATCAAACCTGCTGTATCCCCCTTACCTCTGTCCGGCGTGTTCTGCATTGGGGTCCAGCCGTCATCCTGCCTGCCACACAGCTGTTCCATGACAGAAAGTCAGAAATAGTTTCTTCTTGAGCTCCCTTCTTGCAAAGCACATGAGGTCATCATACTGATTGTGAGACTTGTTTGGATTTTTTGCGGGGGGGGGGGTGCTCAGGTGAAGCTTGAATGAAAGGTTTTGAAAATGTAGCTTTCCGCTTTAAAAACCTTGCCTTGATATTTGAAAACTAAATCTGTTTTAGCTGCTGTGATTTTGTGGCACACCAAACCCTGGCCTTTTCCATTTAACAACTCTCAGTATCTTTATAGAACTCTGTGAAATGACAGTTTGAAAGCAGCTTAAATCATTTAAAAAATTACCTGACCACTATTATGGATCAAGGACCAAGAAGAATAAGCACAATGGTTGGATAACTTAAATAATCTAAATTGAGAACTCAAATACAGAGGTGGGAAGTAGTGAAGTAAGTTACTGTACTTAAGTATAATTTTCAGGTACCTATACTTTACTTACATTTACTTGCTTTAGGTTCAACACACTTAAAAGTAAAGTTTTTATTTCCAGTCACTGTGCCTTCAAACTTTAAACCAATTTGAGCCTAAATGTAGGCAACGATAACAGGTGACGGGCAATCTGACATGGCGTATCCATCTCATACAAAGACTTAAAAGAGGCAAAACCACAAAATGAATGCATTATTTATAGCACTGTACTCAAAGGTTACAGTGGACCGGAACGATCGGAACAACGTTTTTTGTCCATTAGTTGTGGTTGCAGTACTCCAGCATCTAGCTAGAGCTATAGAAAAGGAGCAAAAATAAAGGGAGTAACGTGTTGCAGGTAAATGCAACATTTCTAGCCATGCTCACAATTATATCAGCAAACACACAAACTATCTGCAGTTTGTCACACAGTATATCTGCTAGCTAATAGGTCCAGCTTTCCAGGGAGGGAAAAGAATGAAAGAGAAGTTCACTACAGAGAGAAAGACTTAAGAAAGAGGACAGGAGAGGAAGAAGAGAGGTTAGATTTAAAGGAAAGAACTGCTCAGTGACATCTGATAACCCGGAAATTTAAAGCTTACATTTTTAAATCAGATCTTGGATCTGTATATGATGTGAAGTTATTTTTTTCATATTGTGAAACATTCTGCAAAACAAACTGAGGTATACTGACTTTGCGCTATTCAGAAGTTGCATGAAAATACTGCCGTTTAGTGCAGGATAAACAGGTTAGTTTGCCGTACTGTGGTGAATTTACAGTAAAGCTCTGTGTTGGACAGGTGCACAGCAGCTGTGGTGTTCATGCTCATTGTTAGGTTGCATCACGTGTGGCAGATATGAGTTTGAATTTAAGCTGAAGATGCTTAGATTCATTCACTGAATTCAACCTGTATACCAACTGCATGCGGTCAGTATAAAAACAGTATAAGCACTATACTGTCAGAATAGGGGATGAAATCAGCCAAGATAGCTCATGAAATACTGGGTTACAACTTGTTTAATTCAGTTGTATAAGTCCACAAAGAGCAGTAAACCTCTAACAGCAGCAGCTGATCACAATAGAAATTATTGTGAGCTCAGATTCTTTTCCCACAGTACAACCGATCTTAGGGTCCCCCACCTGCTGAATCCCACTTTAACCCCTGATTATACTCATTTTTCTGTTTACATGATGAGACAGAGTCACCCATCTACAATGTAGGTAAAAGCAAATAGAGCTATTTTTAAATTCTCTCTTTTTCCTCTGCTCGTGTTCTACATAACAGTGTTCAAACTGAGTGCATTCATTAGAATTAGAATTTAGATTAAAGTAAAGTTTGGATTTTCATGTAAAAATATTCCTTTTTTTTTATTACATTAATATATCATGAGGTTCAGTTAGCTCTGCACAAAAATAGCTGGTAGAAACATTTAAAGAGCTACTTTTACTTTCTTACTTTGAGCCTGTACTTTTTCACATTTACTTGAGTAAAGAATTACTTCAAATTTTATCAGAGTATTTTTTAACACATATTTTTACTTCTACAGAATGTCTGTGCTTTTGCCATCTCTGCTCAAATATCACCTTGATGTACAATGTAATTCTTTTAGGTTCACTGTCATTTTTCGATACCGTCATAGTGTGAATGTAAAACAGAAGAATTAGAGGCACCAATCTGGGGGTTTCTTATGTAATCCCAGAAGATTCAACACTCTCTTTAACAGAGTATAGATGTTCTTGTCAACACCTGATGGAGCAAACTACTGAGTGCATAATTAGTTGTCCTCAGTGTTGTCATATGATTTGGCTTTTTAACACAAGACCCCATCTGCTGGGGCAGGCCCACCACAGACTGATCAGACCTGGGTGTGTGTCAGATGGTTTCCTCCCCTGTGGTCACCTGGAGGCCCAGAGGGGGTCCTTCCTCTTCAACCACAGCCAGTGACTGCTCCTTTCTGCCATCCTTGCCAATTCTTTCACCATTTTCCTTTGGGCCTGCCTTCTAATTTTGACTTGTTGCAGAACTTGAACCGTCTGCACCCCACCCCGACTGGACGGGCATCAGCTTTCCAGCCTCTTGAGCCAGTGTCAGCTACAAGGTCGGTGTAGAGCACCCTCTAGCACCTGTAAGAAAAGTGAAAAAGAGAAAAGTGAGCTGGCAGGACTTTGCCCAGAGGACCAAATTTGACCACAAGTTGGTTGCTCAGATGGGAATGAGATTTTCTGATCCAAGTCTACACACATTTCTCAGTCCCTCACACCATCCAATGGGTTTGGTTGAGGAGGTGATGGTTTTAACAACTGTTTCACCCCATCCTCGACAAAAGATGTAAACTGTTTGAACTTGGTCTGGGTGTTGAGAAGCATGGCTTTGGTGGTTACCCTCAGCTTGACTCAGCAGGTACCTTAACACTAGGTTGTACCGCCAGCCTTGTATTAGGCTGGTTTTACATCCTACCAGGATATGCTTAAGGGTTCCTGGTGCTGAACATAATGCAGGTAGGATCTTCCCCCAGCCAGAGATTAAAGTTAGCTGCAGAGAGCAGGATGTCATATGTGGCTCTAATGGTGAAGCTCAACAAGTTGGACTCCATGCTCCACATATTGGTCCATGTGATCTTCCTTCTCTCAACCCTTTCAGCATCCCTGCTTGACTTGGGATAAGGCCTTGGCATACCTTGCAGCTTCTTCTTGATGGTGCACCTCCTCCACCACCAAGCGTTGGCATTTGGTTGTCGCCTTGTGCCAGACAGATCTCACTTCTGCAAGGCCAAATCCCCCCTCTGCCCTCTTGGATGTAGCCCGCTATGTTCCAGTGCTGGAAAGCCAATTTTGCGTGGTCCACTGCAGTTGGCAGGGTCCACTTTCTCCCATAAGATCCTATGCTGCTGAGGCGTCTTGGTAAGCCAAGCCACTTCCTCACCTGTGCATTTACCAGCTTTTCCAGCATCTGGCCTGAGAGCTTGAACTTCCCTGGGAGGGTGGTGCTGTTGATTTGCTTGAGCCCACTGATGGTGTCCTGCCTAAGCTGCTCAACTTGCTGGGTGTCTTTAAGATCTGCAGTATACCATCTGCCAAGGCTATTGATGGGTTTCTCCAGGACAGTTGGTATCGCCTCTCTATTGATGTAGAAGTTTTCCTGGGAGAGCTGGCCTTTAATAATGGAGATGCTGCAGGACTTGCTGAGTTTGATCGCCATTCAAGCCTCCAAGATGTTTCCTTGGAGCCTGTCTAGGAAGCGTTCGGGACATGCCTTTGTTGTTGTTAATGTTGTTATATCATCTGTGTATGCTCGCGTTGGAGGAAGCCACAGTCTACTGTACAAGTGTTGAACACCCACCTTTACACTCAGATGACGAGTTCCATCAAAAGCCTGTGCAGCCTGCCATTATGCCTTTCTCAGACACTGCCATCTGGTGGTATAGTCTTGGGTGGAACTGCAGAACTGCAGATCTTGAAAGTATATTTTGACCAGTCATGATGTTCTCTGAGATGTGGAAGAAGTTGAAGGGTGCCCACTGGATCTCATATGGCACTTGATCCATCTCTTTCAACCCCATAGCTGTAGATGACATCCTCCATCTTATCCAGTTTTTCCCCCAAAGACCCCTTCTGTTCTTTGAAACGCGGGAAATAAAAAAGTTTTTTTAAATTTTTTTTTACCTTCTAACCTGTAATGGGTATCTTATCTATTCTATTATCACATGGTAATATTGGTCTGAGAACTGTCTCCCTTTAGCCTGCAGTAATCATGCAGTAATCATTGGCACAAGCACTGACAGACATTTTCTTTCTTGTCAACAGTGTTTAAAAGTACATTTATGTGTTCACATCATCTTTGTTTTTGTGTGAGCTATAAAGCTTGTGCGTAATGGAGCAACAATGGGGGCATCATTTCTTCCCCAGGTTTGTCCCAAAGACAATACTTCTCCATGGATGTCTTGGAGTTTTTATCAGGATACTTGTGTTGCCCTGTAAAAGACAACACTTAAAAGGTAATGTACTGAAACCAAAGGCTTTGTAACTACAAAACACTGTAAAATGGTCGACTAAAGTTGTGCATTTCTGTCTATCTGTGGCTTTCTGGCCTTGTATGCAATAATTCTGCAGGCATATACATATGTCTCTATACATTAAGTTCTACTCATTTGTGAAAACACCACATTGTAGCTCAGTAGGTCATAATTTACCCTTTAGGTACCAGTTTGTTACAGAATACCTGCAGTAAGCTCTTTGTTGCTCCCAGATTGGTATCCCTTATTCAAGAATTAAAGTGGACTTTGGCTAATGGTGGAAGTTTGGGTGTAATGGGGCAAAAGCAGGATTAATTTAATGTAATGTAATGTAATGTAATACACTCTCATTCTCAGTTTGCTGGCTTTACCTGTCATTATGTAATAATGACCATCTTAGCAGGTCTTAAAATGAGATAAACACAACCTCAGATGAGCAACAATACATGACACATAGCATAGTGCATTTATTATTAGCAATGTGCAAAAAGCTAAGCGCACCCTTACTGCTTCCACAGGAAATAAGAGGGAAAGTATCAGGCAGGTGCTGATAATCAAATGAACTTGATTAAGTGATTATCAGCAAGTGTGACCACCTCTATAAATGCTGGCATTTTGGCAAATTGCTGGTCTGGAGCATTCAGGTGTGTGTTAACACAATGCCAAGGAAGAAAGGCATCAGCAGTGATCTTAGAGAAGCAATTGTTGGGGCCCATCAATCTCAGGAGGGTTATACGGTAATTTCCAAGTCCATCATTCCACAGTGAGAAAAATTATTCACAAGTGAGGAAAAAAGTTATCCATCTTCCCAGGAGTGCAGCAAATTACTCCAAGGTTAGACAAGTAAGACGTATTTAGAAGGCTTGCCAGTAGAAAGCCTCTTCTCACATGACAGCATAGCTTAGGTTTGGAAGTTGTATCTGAACCCTCCATAAGGCTTCTGGAACAATATCCATTGGACAGATGAGACTGAAGTGGAGATATTTGGCCATAATGTACAGCACCACCTTTGGCATAAACCGAACACAGCAAATCAGTGCGAACAACTCCTGACAACTGTCACGCATGATATGCCAAAATATTTGGTATACCCAAGTATTCTAGAGTCAAATGTGAGGCCAGCTGTCTGACAGGTAAAGTTTGGCCAAAGCTGGGTCATGAAACAGAACAATCCTAAGCTCAGCAGCAAATCAACAGAATGGTTAACAAAGAAAAGAATCAAGGTGTGTGTGGCCCAGTCAACATCTAGATCACCAAAACAGAGAGCTGTGCACAAGGGAATGCCTGCAGCCCTCAGTTGACTGCAGCAAAGTTGCAAAGAAGAGTGGTGCAATTCCTACATAGTGATGCGAGAAACTGATAATGTCATATATATTGATAAAATTGATATATGTGACTTATATTTATCCATATTAAATATTACATATCAAATGACCAAAAGACCTCAACAAAACATCATGTACAAGTCCACTGAATGTAATTAAACTCAATTAGAAGCTTCTGAAATATTCCCTAATCTCCTTGTCCTGTGCTCTCTTTCTTACATTGTTCTCCAACTCTGAAATTAAAGCTATTACACGTTAACTTTTAAAAAAAATATATTACAACTGCACACAAACAGTTTGTTTTTAGTGATATTTGCTGAGCTGAAACATCACATTTGAAATTGCCAGCAACTTTTCAAAAGTTACTCTCTTAAAGCTTGCTCCTCTCCAGCAGAGCTCGCAAGCTGCTGAAGTACCGCATATGCATCAATGCAAGATAGGGAAGAGAAGGAAAAAGTATGAGTAGAATGTGCAAGTGGGACCAGGTGGTAACTTAACTTTTTCCATCGCATCAGCTAGAAGGACTGCCAGGTGGCGACACATTACAAATGGACCATTTGACAATATTTTTATTTAATCATCAAATGTAATTACTTCTTAATTACTAATTTAATTGTCATTCAGGGACCCCTGCCTTTCTTCTAAAATGCAAGAATAAACCACAGACAGTATAAAACATGGCTATATCTTCCAGGACAGAAAAATGAAGCCAATGCCTTAAACCTGCATTGTAAGTGAAGGCTACCAGGCAATAGCTGTGGTTGAAAAAAAGATGTCCGGTCCTTTACAAGTCTATGGCAAAATGTTTTTTCTGTCTTGCCCTCTATTAACACTTTCCTGTTGAGTTTATTAGTTCAGCCACTCATTCTGGTTCCTCCTCCTCACATCCAGACTTTTACAACCAAAATGGCAACGGCAGAAACGCTCATTTCAAGGCTTTAAAAAAGGACTTCAAACCAATGGGTGCTGTCAGTGTAGACGCAGTATATCTTTTATATTATCTATGGAATACACTTTAAACATCAGTGAATATGATGTCATTATCTATTAAATTTGGCATCACATTTTTCATGTCATGCCATGAATGCAATGCATTTTTAGATTTTTCAATTTTTCAACTTATTAATAAATGTAACTGGGACATGAACTCAAACAGTGAAGAGTTGAAGCAAATGTTTTACAAGTCATGAGGACCAACCTCTGTGTGTCTTGCACACACAGAAGTCACTAAAGTTGGTAGAAGGTGTAAATTCCAAATGCTGGAAAGATTTTGACATTCAGATAGTGCCATATGCTGGTGTTTCTTATGCAGGGTTGGATTTGAGATATGATTGGCATGAATAGTGGAGGTTGCCTGCTACATATAATGCTGCTGTGAACATCTGAAGTTCAGCGGCTGCCCCACATGCAAGATTATTCCCATTCACAACCTTGTGGAAGAGCATCATTATCGGGACAATGTAAGAGCAAAACACTGCCATACCCAATAGCGTTCATGCCATTTCACACATCAATCATATGACTGTAATGACTCTATCTCTGACTGCTATGCAACTTCCCTGACATAGTGGAAGTGATGATGCATCAGCTATGTGCAATAATCTCTTTTTGTAATCCTACCAGATGAATGACTGATATGAATCTCAAAGAGTGCAAGCTTCGTTTCTCTTATGTTCTTGTGCACTCTTCTGCCACACACGTGTACAAATGATGCATTTTTCCCCTCACTGACACAAAGAACACCCTCCTGCAAGATTGACACACATACTGTAACACATTCACTCACACATGCAAACTCACTTCCTCTCCCTTTTCTGGCAGTTTTGCGTCAGTGCTAAGACCACAGGGACGGTTGACATTTCACTCTGGCTCCGTTTCCATTCCCTGTGATCACAGCCATGCTGCCTCGCCTCCCTTAAAGGTCACTGTTGTTGTTTGTCAAAATCCCAACAAAAACACACCATGCAATGCTCTTTGCATGTGTGTGTGTGTGTTTGCACGCGTGTGTAAGAGAGAGACAAACACACAAACTGAAAAAGAGGGAAAGTTTGTGTGTTTAACCTGAAGGATTGTAAAACAAGAGCTGTCAGTCAAGTCATATCAATTTTATCCAGACCTAACCATGGTATGTGTGTGTGTGTGTGTGTGTGTGTGTGTGTGTGTGTGCGCGCGCGCCAGCAGTAGGTATGATTCCTTGCTTGTCTGGTTGGTCACTGGTTATGTCTCGGTTGTTGTTGCAGGTTTTTTAAATCTGTCACGATACTACCAGGAGTGCTAGTCTAGTACAAATTTAGCACAGTAGTGTCATTTGGGAATCTTATATCTTCTGAATTATGAGAATAATTCTGCAGTTTTAACACAATTTAACTTGTTTTATTAATATACAATCTATTAATAATCAACACAGAATACCATGGATTTAAAAAATGCTAAAATGTACACACATCAACTACAACAGTGATTTAATTGGTGAAAACCTTGACTTAATCCAGTGCAATATTTTGCTCGACCTGTATTAATGAAGATGTAAATTTGAAACAAATGATCTACCTAAACGTTGTTGCAGACCAACTGCTCACAACAATGGCACTGCAAAAAAAAAAAAAAAAATGCTTACACTTACAAGCAGCTTGGAGATGTCATGTCAGACTCTGCAGGATGCTCTGGAATAAGCACAGCGGAAAGAAGCCCACATTCCATAACTTACATGACCCAGTGGATTGCTGTACAAAAGCACTAAATAGCAACCCAAGAGGCTGTTTTATTTTTTGTGATTAAAATTTTTATTTTATCTTTCTTTAGAATGAAGTACAGGTAAAGAATTTGCACATTACAACAACAAAAGAATATGGAGCATGAATTTGCATACCTGTACATATGTTTATATAATTACATACGAATAAGCAAAACAAAACAAAAACCAAACAAAAGCAAAACATAAAGAGAAAAGAGGAAAAGAAGAAGAAGAAAAAAACAAACAAACAAATAAACAAAAACAGAATCAGAACCCTAAATAAAACCCACTCCGCTCCCCCTTTATATATTATACTTGAAGTTCATGGAGAGTCGTTAAAAGCGAGCTCCATGCCTTCATTGTCGATTCTTTGGCTCCGTGAACTCTGGCTATTGACATTTCTAAATAAATAATATCCAAATATGTCATGATCCATGCTCGAAAAGAAAGTGAATGTGGAGGTTTCCAACGCATTGCAACTAGTTTTTTCGCAGCTGTGAGCCCTGCCAGGAATCCTCTTCTTGCGTCCAGTGTCAAATCCAGCTTTGACACATCATTCAAGATGAATATAGTAGGTGAGCAGAGCAATCTTATCCTAAACATCTTAGATAAATTAAGGGTGACCAACTTCCAAAATTTGGCCACTGGGTACACTCCCAAAACATATGAAAAAAACTGCCAATATCTTTGGAAGAACAGAAAGTACATATAGTATCATTAATAACCTTCATAAGATGAAGTTTCCTTGGAGTGTAAGTGTACCCTATGTATAAAGATGTAATGTATTTGTTGGTGATAGGGATTTCTAGATGCTAAGCTCACATTAGCCCATACTTTATCGCAGTCAAATAAAGGTTCCATATCTGCAATGTCTCTCCTCCATATCCTGTCTAATGCCAGAGGTCTGTATGTGTGCTGAAACACAAACCGATAAAGTCTTGAAACAAAACCCAAGAGGTTGTTTTATATTAGATAGTTAGAGAGAACAGGTAGTTATTCAGTCACAGCTCTGAGCAAATGGGGTACTAGCAGACTTTTTGGGACATGACAAGACAAAGACAACCCCTTATATTAAAATGAACATTGTTTTTTTTTTTTTGCTTTGTTTTTTGTTAGCATGTTGATTTTTTTATTTTTCTTGATGTGCTGTATAATGAGAAGCTATCTAATGAGCACAACAAGCAGTCAGTACCAATGACAGCCTAAAAACACTGATTTAAACAACCAAAGATTGTTGTATAAAATGATAAATGAAAAGCTGCCTGTCTAATATATACAGTAAGAAATGTATGTGTTTATGTAATGCATGTTTTCTTTAAGATCATTAACTCAACATTAATGTAAGGTAAATATTTTTATTAACACTGAGCCAAAGGCTTTTCTTTGCAATCCTGCCACATACTCTATATTTCTTCTACTTATAATTTGTCATGCTACAGTAAATCAGAGCTACGCATACCAGCAGCATTATCATGGTTAATGGGAGGGGGGAAGATGATTTTCATTTGAGGGAACTGTCTGAGAGATGTTGCAAGCCCAGCTTCACACTCTTGATGTTTCCACAATCAGCCACAGGGAATCACCAGCACATCTGCCAATGCTCTTCCAAGACACTGATGGAAGAAAGGGAGAGGCATCCAGACCAAGATTGTTCCTGATTGTCTCCCTTACTCATCTTTCCCAAGGCAACTGTAGCTGTCCCTGAATAATATGTTTTGAGTCCTGTTCAGTAAAAGTAAAAGAAAATTACATCACATTTCTATGAAACTTTCTGCAAGTTTATAAAAAAAAGAAAGAAAAAAATGCCCACTTGCCCTGTGGGCAGTCTGTGTCCTCCAAGCTTGGATCTTCTGCAAGGGTCTTCATGGTACCTTTTGCCTGTGGGATTCCAAGGTACTTACAGCTATCCTCAATGTCTGCAATGTTGCTCTAGTAGTACAATCCATGTAATGTCTTGGTTCTTCAGCAACAACCTTGATAATCCAGACTTCATCTGGGGGATTTGCACCCCAACCTATTGCTCCAAAGTTAGCCAGCTATCAGAGTTGCAGAATGATGTGATGAAGAAAGGGTCCATACCTGAGGCCTTAGAGACTGCCAAGCAAAGACTCAGCCTTGGCTAACCACTTGAAAAGGTATAGGCTACCTGAGATATAGAAGTCAGGAGAATAAACCACATGTTCTCCACTGAACCATTCAAGGTATACTCTCAGTGGCAGGGAAACAATATGAGAAAACCCCCTCCACCAAGGCTGGAGACAGCCAAAACTGGAGGGACATAACAATAAAACTCAGTAACTAGTGGATCTAAGAACAGACCACAGCAACCTCCCTGAACAGGATCCAGTATCCATCCCCATGGCACACATCCACGAAAGAGTCTCAAATATGAAGAGTTGGACAGCACCAGGCCCTGACATGATTCACACCTACTGGCTAAAGAAGCTAACTGCACTCCATGAGCACCTGGCAGTCACAAAGGAACCCGCTGCTAATGGATAAGACACACCTGGAATGGCTAACCGAAGGCCGGACAGTCCTGATCCCAAGGATCCCAGAAGGGATCCAGATAACCTGCCTCATTACAGCATAGAAGCTCCTGTCAGGCATTATAACAGCTAAAATGAACAGGCTGCAGTACATGAGCAGGGCCCAGAAGGGAGTAATACAGAGTTGCAAAACATCAGCTACTTTAGATAGAGCAGTCACTCAAGAATTTAAGACCAAACTAAACACCACCTGGATCGACTACAAGAAAGCCTATGACTTAATGCCTCACATGTGCACTCGACAAAAAGGGACTGTATCCAGAAAGATGCGGAATGCTCCGGAATGATCCATGGCAGATCCAACTTTATGGATCTGCCACGTATCCGTAATGTTTCCGGAGAGAATATGGGAAGATCTGATCTGTCACAGATGTTTAAATGGATATTATCCGGATATGTAATGGATGTTCATTCAGAGTTTGGATTTTTCAGGGTCTAATCTTGTCCGTTTACGGAGAAATCTCCAAAACGTATCTGTCCTGGCATTCGTCGGGATATTGTCTGTATCTGTGATGGATACAGAGGTATCATACCTCGGATAGTATTTAAGGGCTTTTATTCCAGTAGGTGGATCCTGGAATGCCTAGAAGCTATATAAGAGCCTTCATCAGGAATTCAATGGGAATCTGGGAAGCAACACTAGAGTTCAACTTCAAACCAATCGCAAAAATCACTACCAAGTGCAGGATTTACCAAGGAGATGCTCTGTCCCCACTGCTGCATAGGCCGGAACCCCCTCAAACAGATCATTAACAAGACTGGCTAAGGATAGCAAATATGGAATGGAGCAAAAATGAGCCACCTCCTCTACATGGATACCATCAAGGTGTATGCCAGGAGTGAAGAAGACATTGATTCACTGATCCACACCACTATCTATATGGATCTACAGCAATGACATTGGAATGTAATTCGAACTAGAGTTGTCTAGAGTTGGTAACAAAGAGAGGGAAGGTAGTTAGAACCAAGGGAATTGCACATTGCAGACACAGAGTATAGTTACAAGTACCATGGAATCCCACATGCAAATGGTGAACCGGCCTCTTCATGGTTTCCATGTGCATGTGAGGCCCAAGCTGCAACTGCCAAATACCTGCAGAGAGTAAGGCAAGTCCTGATTAGTCAGTTGAATGGAAAGAACAAGATCCAGGCAATCAACACCTATGCCCTGGATGTCTTCAGATGCTCTGCTGGGATAATAAGATGGCTAAAGGAGGACGATGGAAGCCACTGACATCAAGACAAGAGAGCTCCTTACCATGCACGGAGGGTTTCACCACAAGTCCAGCACCCTGAGACTGTACACTAAGCAAGGACTAGTGAGTGTCAGAACCACTATCCAGGATGAAACAACAAAGATCCATGGGTACATCAGAAAGATGGCCACAATTGATCATGTGCTTAGTGAATACCTCTGGCAAAAGAAATCCTGCCAATAGCTGGACAAAGCCGTACTGAAAGATAGCACAGAGGCACCAATTATGGCAGCACAGGAGCAATCTCTAACCACAATTGATAGAGGCTGGGGTCTACTACACCAGGCAAGACCCCAGGTGCAGGCTGTGCAGACATGCCCCTGAGACAATCCAAAACATAATAGCAAAGTGCAAGATGCTAGTAGGCAGGGTATACATGGAACGACATAACCAAGTGGCCAGCATAGTATACAGGAACATCTATGCCCAATATGGCTTGGGAGGCCTGAGGTCAAAATGGGATACACCCCCAAGAGTGTTTGAGAATGTCTGAGCTAAGATCCTGTGAGACTTCCAGATAAACATGGACAAACTGGTGATGGCTAACCAACCAGACATGGTGGTGGTGGAGAAGCAGAGGAAGAAAGCTATAGTGATAGATATAGCAATACCGAGCAATAGCAACATCAGGAAGAAGGAGAACGAGAAGCTTGAGAAATACCAAGGGCTGAGAGAAGAGCTAGAGAGGATGTGGAAGGTGAAGGTAATGGTGGTCCCCGTGGTAACAGGAACACTTGGGGCAGTGACCCCCAAAATGGGTGAGTGGTTCCAGGAGATTCCAGGAACAATACCTGGGATCTCTGTCCAGAAGAGTACAACCGTAGGAACAGCTAAGATGCTGCACTGGACCCCCAAGCTCCCAGGCCTCTGATAGAGGACCCAAACCTGAACGACAACAGGCTGCCCTCAGGGCGAGTGGGGACATATACTGTATCAGGGATTACAGTGTCTTTTCTCCTGCAGTTTGGCTCTAATTGTATCTATACAGTTGTCCAGAATGGTTTAGTTTTGAACTAAAGCCAAAGCTATGTAAATATGTTATAAAGGTTATGTCTGGTTTCTTAAATCTCCTGCAAACTAAGGCTACATTCGCACCGCATCCTGAAGTTACCCAAATACAATTTTTTTGCCCTTATGCGACCTGTATCTGATCTTTTCATGACAGTCTGAACAACACAGATCCAATTTTTGCAAATGCAACCCAGGTCACTTGGATATGTGGTCATAAATCGGATACATATCTGATCTTTTCAAATGTGATTTGTGTCTGTACAGCCAGGTCACATTCATCCAATCTGCACATCATTGATACTCAACAAATGTCACTATTCTGCATCCTGCTACTCGAAAGCGGGAAGAAAAACAAATTTACTTCCACAAACACTGAGCAAGCTCGCTACGTGTGACATTATTGCATCTTCTACTGTGCATGTGGGACACTTTTAGGTTCGTTTGCAGTTCACACAGAAGATCACATAGAAGTTGCAGATATTTGGAAATGTGAACGACCATGCAAAAAAAAAAAATTGGAGTTCACAAAAAATCGGAACTGAGCATTAAGGCCTGCAGTGTGAACGCAGCCTAATTTGAGTATTGGTCAATGATACATTCATAATATGGTCAAATATGTTAGGTTATTTTTTTGCTGTAAATGAAAATTGTTAAATAACAATTGTTTACACAATGTTAGCGCATTTGAGGATTACACTGTTTTTACTGGCGCTATATGTACATATCAAAGAATATGAGGGTCTACAATATCTGTTTTGTTTCTCACATAATAAACAGAATGTGAATAAAACACAATCAGAGTCATCACACCAAATTCATATTAGGGAGTTGGAAATTGTGTTCTCATATGCACCTCAGTCTAGGAAAGTATGTGTAAATCCAGCTTAAGTTATAATACTTTAATATGAATTCTCCTACAAGATGGAAAGGCATCATTAAGAAGCTCTTAATGACCAGGAATGGGTACTTAACAGAGTACCTTTCTGGGTTGTGAAAATGTTTCTTTTGAGCACTACTACAGGAACTCTTAACCAAAAATACATTTGGCTTCCAAGATTGATTATTTTTGCTAAACAGGTCAAAGTTTAAATCTGCAGATACACCAGTGCCTAAATCTTAAAAAAAACAAGTAACAATATTTTCTTCAAAATGTGTTGAATATTGACTTTAAAAGAATTTTCCTTTTTGTTTTCTACAATAAATTCAAATTATCATAATTAAATAAGAGCATTTAGTTTAATTCTGAAGAGAGCATTTCTACTCATGTCTGTCTAATTGCTAGCACTGTAAGGCAAGAATAATTAGAGTCATTGGTAGTCAGTATTCTGAGTGTTTTTGTATTTGCCACTGTGTGACCCACCAAATCTTTATATTCATATTTGACTGTTTTACTTGCTTTGTATACCATTTTCATTGAAAAATGTGCACTAAAAACAAGAGCACCTTATTGAACATGAATTATAAAGGTTTGAAAATTAATTGAATTTGATTAATTAATTTCACTGAAGCGATAATTTAGTTTGTGGGTCTTATACCACTCTTTGTGCATGAGTTCCCATTGTACGCACAGCAACAGTAGCCTTAGGCAGTTAAGATTTTGGTAGCATTGTACTGTTTTGTTCTTGTACACTCTTTCTACAGACCTGGGGGGAAATAGGATGTACAAGTTTAATATAACTTTAAATTCGATCTTTAATGTTTCCTATCAAACAGATAGGGCAATGTTAACTGTAAAAAAAAGAAAAAAAGAAATCTGTTTCAATTACAGTAAGCTGTCAACATTATGATTTTTGTGTGTGTGTGTATGTGTAACTGCCATGTATAGTCACATTTTCTTACAGCACTTTGATTTAAACCCTATGATGATTTATTATAGATGTTTCTTGTACACAGACAGCAAGACAGAGAGAAAGAGAGAGGGAGAGTGAACACAACTCAGCCCAAACTGCCTTGAAAAAAATGAAGAAGGAAAAAAAACAATTCAGATGACTGATTGACACAGCACTCAATTCATCACAATGAGAGATGGTGGAAAGTACCTGACAACCAAAAACCACAGTTGGAAGGTAAACATGCACACACTGCGTTTCCACACAGAAACCAGCATTATCAGGTGCGTGAATACACACGCGCGCACATGCACAAACGTGAAAATAGTTCAATAGCTATTACACTGTAGCTTTGTGTAAATTTGGTATCAATGCTTTGCTGCGAACACAAAAAGCGTTGTTGTGCTCGTCTATGCATGTGTGATTTGTGTGAGTGCATGTGCAGCAGCAGTCTTGTGTGTCTCTCCCCACCTCTCCTACCCCTCTGTCGCTCACGTCCATAGCCATTAGTGAGGCGGCCGTTGAGGCTGCCTTGTTTTGACAGATGCTCACTGTGTCCAAATGCATCTCAGAGGACATTATGGCGCTTGTCACACTCACCCACCTTCTCTCACTCTTTCTCTCTATTTCTCTTCTCTTCTTTACTCTTACTTTTCCTGCTCTTCCTTGACCCATTCATGGGTTCAAATGCAGTATTCTTAGTCCGCTCTTGGTACTAATACTGATATATTATTCAATGTGCCCTGCACTCATTTTCCTAACCTCAAAGCATACCTATGTCTTATAATATGATCTTCCTGTGATATATCCATATAACTCATAAGTCAAGGTAAGCATTGTGTGTGCACTGAGGCACTCCTAGCCCCTCAAGGCCTAGATGTGAATGAACTATAGTGAACTGTGTGGCAGGGTAGCCTTTCATTGTTTCTTTCTTGGAGGCTGAGTTTTAAAGAAGCAGGGGGAGGGTGAATACAATACTAGGCTGAGAAGGTCTCTTGGTCATTCAAGGAGTCCCCTGCCACTGTGTCCTCTCAGTACTAATCTACATGGACACAATGAGGCTACTGCTAAAGCAGACATCCTATTGGCTTCAAGACATAAATAGAAGCTAGTCTGTGATTTAAAAAGAAAAATAAGCCTGTATGTAGCAATCAGTGTTGGGTAATGCATTACTTTTAATGCATTACTGTAATCACATTACATTTTTCTGTAACACAGTAATGTACTGCGCTATTGTACTAAATTAAGTCATCACATTACAGTTACAATTATGTTGTTAATTGTGTTACAAAAGTTCTTCAATTATCTGCACATTGGGTGGATGGAAAGAAAAGAAAAATCAAACATGGCTTATTTTTCCTGCTCACTTGTGCTGCAGTCAGTTGATTTCAGTTCATGTATAGTGAGGTGCAAAAAAGTGGAGAAGTCTAAAACTTTTGAAGAGTGGAGCTATGAACATTATTTTTATTTTTATTGCACGAAGGGCCAAGAGTGCGACGGTAAAGTGCAAACTGTGCCCAGGATAGAAACAGCCGCATGATACTGCTAACACAAAATCTGTTCTTTGGAGACATCTTCACCACCATGCTAACACAAAGCTAGCAAAAAACCCAGAGTGATGATAAAGCTGAGTGTTTGCTGGCCCCAACCCAGCAGCCAGAGTCTGATTTTCAGCAGGTAACAAAGACAGCGATGAGCAGTCTGTCTTGTAGCATCATAGCCTCCATTTCTACCGGTAGATATTTCTACTCGATTGCTTTGAAGTCGCTTTGGACTGGTTTTCACTTTGTTTTGTGTTGTCGGCTTTGTATTCAAACACTAAATGAAAGATTGACTGTATGTCCTCCTTTGGATAGGGAATTCATGTCAGTGTGTGGGACTGTAAACTATAAGTGGTGATTATCTAACAAAGCATTTCAGGACATGTCACAGAGTAATAGAAAAGTAATGTAACAAGTAATGTAATGAGTGTAATGGCTTACTTTCTCCAGGGAGTAATTGAGTAACACAATGCATTACTTAAAAGAAAACGTAACAAGTAATGTGTAATACTGTACTGTTTTAGGTAATCACCCCAACGCTGGTAGTATGAAAACCACAATAAATTCAACAAGATTATGTATGAAAACATTACCTTTTAAAGCTACTGTAACATGTAACATGAGTGCACAGATATTTAGTGATCTCAGTGAAAAGCAAAGTGAATGAATGGAGTTTGAAGCTAAAGAGTGTGACATGAGTTAGTAGGTCCCATGAAGTGTAAGCACCTTATGTGTTGCACTGTAAACAAAGCTGCTTGTTGACTGGGCTAGTGCAATTGGCAGGTTAGACAATTCAGCTACACTACCATCAGAACTGCTGAATCCAGTCCATAGGAAGATTAATTTGAAGATTTGTGTATTTATGTATTTATTTCATGAGCAAATTCGTCAATAATTTAGAAAGAAAAAATCTGTTGTTCCCAACAGGTCAAATTAAATCAAATAAAAATTTGATTTGCTCTGCCTTATGTGATAAAATAGTAATAATTAATAGTAATATGTCCATGATATTATAGTAGTATACAATTAAATAATTATTCATATATTTGTATAGGGTGGTAAATGGGGGCTACATGGGTGGGTTAAGAGGTTTTTCTAGTGGAAAAAAAAACTGCTCAGAGGAGCTCATTTAAAAGGCATAAGAAAATCATTAGATGCAAAACAGCCTTCATTATAATTCCAAAAAAATTGATAGGAAATTGTCCAAAATATCCATGCTGAAGTCCCCATGGCTTATAGATTCATGCTTATCACCCTGTCCATCAGTCAGCCCTTTTTCCCCCAAATCATGCATTCAAATCTAGAAAGATGACAGTTCCCCATACTCGTAGATCAATTTTTGTGCTTGTCCTAGAGGGAGTTGAATCGGTTTGTTAGGAGTCATACTTAAACAAAAATTCCAGTATTTTTCAACCTGGTGCTATTTTCCAAACTTTATGGGGTCTAGATGATTAATAGGGACAAAAATATTTGGAAATGGTCCAATGTTGAGCAAGATAGCTATAACCAGCAACCGTGAAACAGCTCCAATGTAATCCCACAGGACAATCGTCTGCATTCAAGAAAAGTGCTTGTTTTCCCAGGCTCAGATTGTTGAGCAAAACATTAGCAAAAGATCCCTACAGAGATACACCAGTGCCTAACAAAAGTCTCAAACAAGGAAAAGCCTCTAGTTACATAGTTACAGAAAATGTAGTTATTGTTACTGAAAAGATTAAAAACAAAACAGGAAATGGTTTACGGGCGCACATTTCTGAGTTGTGGCAACACAGTGACACACTACCCTTCACAAAGCTTTTGCAGAGTAACTTTGGGCAATGGGGACATTCTTAAGATGTGACCAGCTGTGCTACAAATTAATGAAAACACTCCTGTGCATGCACTGCACCTTGCAAACCATCTGTTTTCTGTGACCATTTTGACTAAGATTACTGATGTCAATCACTACAGGAAGACCAAAGCACATTTTCTTGAAGAAAAATGTTCTGCATACATACTGGTGTTAATGATATTATCTCAAGTTATTTTGTTGACATGGCATCAGTACATGCGAAAGCGTGGCAGGATAACCTAAAAATGACAGACACTTTCCATTACTGGTTATTGCTCAGTAGTGAACTGACTCCAAACAGCTCCGTCCCTATTAAAAATTTAAACCCCAAAAGATAGGAAAATAGGGCCCAAGTTTTAAAATACCAGAATTTTTTTATTTTACCTGTACCCTCCTAAGTCCTTCTATCACTTATGCGTGCTTCTAGCCAGGCAAAAGTGACCTTGCCTTGAGGATTGAGAACTGCAGAGCTACCCCTCCACACCTCTTCTTTGTGCCTCTCCTCCAGTGCAGCCTCACTGTGGTGACTTAAGAGAGGAGAAAGGATGTCTGTGACTTGCTCTTCGAGTGCCTTGAGTGTGTGTAGCTGCATGTGTTTGTGTGAGTATGAGTTGGCCAGGCTTCAGGAGGGCTGAATCACACCGTCTGGGCTCTCCGTTGGATGGACAGGACTTGGCTTAGGGCTGAGAGGGTCCTTTACGCCTCAGCACGCGCTCTTCCACCTAAACTCTCCTCGATCCTCCTCACAAGTGGTGGGGCGATGAGAGGAGACGTGCCAATACATCCAAGATTTCAACCACTGCTGGAGAGAAGACAGATAGAAGAGAAAAAGTAGAAAAACAGAGTAGATGGAAGTGAAAAGGGTGTGAGGCTTCATGTGTGCATGCACATGCAAGTGCTTGTAAGTGCACAAAGAAGATGGAAGTGCAAGCACTGTACTCAAGACACGAAGTGCAGGGGGACAATGAATCACAGCGACTACAAGTGGACCAAAATAAAGAGACAGAACCTGAATTGACTACATGCTCACAGTTAACAGCATACTTTCTTCCACCTTGCCAGGGAGCCTGCTAGTCTCAGCTCTAAATGGCAGCAGGGTGAAAAAAGGTTGGGGTCAGCTTCATCTCTCTGCTCATATTCTCCACTCTATCTCACCTCAATCTAGCCGGTGCAGACTCAGCCCTGGCCCGGAAAGTTTTCAATTCAGATTCCAAAAAAACAATCTGGTGAACTTCATTTCCTTTCCCCGAAGCTGAGCACAAACAGCTCTTGCGGGCAGTTGAGTTCAGTGTGTTGCATCAATATACAGAATCCCCAGAAAGGTTTTCTTTTCTTTTTTGCCCTTATTCCCATCAGTATAATCTATTATTAGTAGGGATATTACATATCATACCGGCATTGTGATGACAATATGCAACTGTTAAACTACATCCTCAGAGACAATATACTATTATTATAGTAGCATATTTTCTTCTCTTTTCATTTTCAGGGAAATATGATAATTTATTTATTTATTTGGGGGGTTTTTTTAGGGCTAAGGGATGAGGCTTGATTGATTATTATGACTGTCATATGACTGCAAACACCTCTAAGATCCCACTTATAACTATGTACTGTATGTTATATCTTCACAACAAATCTGCACAACAAACAATGTGAAAAATGACAGGTTGTGGTTTTCCAGGGATTTATGTGCTGGAGTTATTTTTTGATTTTACAGTATATGCTTAAGTCTTCCCACCACGGCAGAGACAGCAACATAATCTCCTGGGCATAACAGGTCACGTTATGGCGAAATTCAAACTCTAGATGAACAGATGTTGATGTTGTTTCCAGGCAGAACAGAGGTCTAATCAGACCATCTCTTAGAGAAATACTATCAGATTATTGCAATACAGGAATTAAATAGATGTGCCTTTATGTTTTTTAACATTGAAATTTGATTGGCAACTCACTTGGTTGGTAAATGGTTGTGAACAGACGGCTACACAAAGTAATCTAAATGCAAACAGGATAATCTATCTATCTATCTATCTATCTATCTATCTATCTATCTATCTATCTATCTATCTATCTATCTATCTATCTATCTATCTATCTATCTATCTATCTGACTTTATATTGCTGGGATCTCTAACAAAGGTGTCCGGGTGATGTTCAAGAAGTACATCCCGCCAACAACAGCCTTATGTTGACGACAATTGGACTAGACATCGAGAAAGGACCATTACCCGATGGTTATTCCTTGGTTAAATGTTTGCTTTATTTAATCAAATATCCATACAGAGATATTACATGTTTATTAGGGAGGTTTTGTTGAAGCTGAAAACGTGCTAACCAGCAGCTGGCTGTAGATTCATTTCGCCATAGCCTACAGAAATGATGATGGTGGTTTAAATTTTCTCTTGTAAATGTTGGATGCAAAAACCTAATAAGCTTATTTCCCCAAATGCTGAATAATTTATTTCACTGGGTAATCCCTTTAAGGCCAGAGTTTTAAAGAAAGGAACAAGGAAAACAACATTAAAACAGACTCACCCAGAAATACTGCAACAGACAATAATACAACAACACACAACAAACAAACATCAAACATGCCAAAGAAAAATAATAATAATAATAATAAAAAAAGATAAAAGCTACATACTCCAACTTACAGTCATAGGCAGACAGATTTTCTACCTCTTGGCCTTTCCCTGCATGCTTTGCTGTGATGGGTGACTTGATCCTTGTTCCAATCCGAGCACACACCTCTCGGAGGAGCGGCGATGTCACTGGAACATAGAGGAATAGAAATTAAATCTGTTTGAACTGAGAGTAAGCGAGGGAGAGTGTGCCAGAGGACAAGGCAGTGATAACGGATAAAAGAGGAGGGGGAGTATAAGAATGATATTTGAATTATGTAACACAGCTCAGGGATGATTTGGACGATTCCACCATTGACACCAACATCATTTCTCATTACCTGAGAGCTGTGTGTGCCCGGCGCTTTGCCTCGTCCCGTGAGTCATCTCACACCCAGCTATCAGAGAAAGACAGAGACAGTGAGTGGGGGGGGGGGGGGAGGAACAGAATGAGGTGAGATGTTTGCGAGATGAGAGACAAAAAAGCTGAAAGCACACATTTGTATATGCAAGAAATATAAGAAGCAGGATGTTCACACATTTAGATCACAGTGGAACGGTGAGTCTGTTCACAGGTATTTTACATACTGTAGCTGGCCTCATATACACTTCAAGCTGCCGCCACAGAATTGACAAGGTATTTTAAATGCATTACATTTATGCTTACTTTGTGTTCATTACAGACAAAAAGAAGAAGAAAACGTTTGGCTCATGTGCCTGTGTCAGCACATCATGTGTTCATTGCGATCATTTAACATCGATGGCTGATAGATCCTGCGTATTTTATATGGGGTCAATTACTGTTATATCAATTTGAGTGATGACTGTATATATATATATATATATATATATATATATATATATATATATATATATATATATATATATATATATATGATGCACATTGTATATAATATGATATTAGATTATATATAATGATAGTACAACAGTTAAAGTTGGCAGTCAGCACTGGAACTGGGACTAAAGGGGGGGGAAAGGACAACCTTGAATTAAAGGACAACCCAAAAGTTGTAAAAGCCAGGTCTTTCAAAGCAATTTAAAAAACTCCTTTATGCGTCTAATGGCAAAGGTATGCAACACTAAATCAGAGCTCGCTTTTAAAGAAAATGTGTTTTTGATGTTCCAGATGCTGCTCTAGGTACTGATAGCAAAGTTTTTCAAAATCAAATAACAGAAGCATGTATATGATGATGTTTTTTTTTAGATGCCAGCCACTGAATGAAGTTTATAATATTCTCAAGCAGGATTTTACAAGATTCTAATATTTGTTATTAACAGATATTTTCCCCTGATGTCTCAGTTCTGAGTTGGCAAATTTGTGTAATTTATTTTTTGCTACTTCTAGTTAAAATCACTGCTCCTAATTGAGTCTGAGTTGTACTTGCAGTAGAAGCATGTGAAAGCACTGATATGCCCCAGCCTGAGTACTTAGCACTAGGTTTATATTAAAGCATGTATAGTTAAACTGTGACATTACTGAAGCTTCTTGTGTACCTGGTTCAGACTGTGTTTTGTTAAAGTTTTGAAAAAAGAGAGCTCTTCCCATCACAGGGCACACGAGCACCCAGATACTTACACACAACATGCTTGAGTTGTGCCAGTCTTCTCCTCTATGCTCTGTCTGTGTGGGGGTGGCTGGTGCATGACACATTGCTTAAAATAGACATTCGCTCTCTTTGCAAGAGGAGGTTGACAAAGAAGTGAGAGGGAATGAAAGCTCATAAGGGAGCGAGAGAGTGTGACAGAGACAGAGGAAGACAAAGGGGGGAGAAAGAAGGAAAGTCAGGGAGGAAGAAAGAAAATCCTTCCACTGCGCCAAACTAGAAGTCAAAGGAAACAAACACATGCAGGTTTGAAATGGAGATGGAAAAGCGAATGAATATTTCAGGTGAGGGGAATGAGACAGAGTTCCAAGAACGTAAATGGGGACAGATGCGCGCAGCAGAGATGTGACACATTTAACAGACTCATAGCTGCAGACCTTCATTTGTATATTTTGTAATAATGGAAAAAAATATGTGCAGTATGTATTGATTTTGCTTTTCACTGTAGCTCCACCAGTATGTCACGAGTCAAAGTCATGATAAAACAGTTTAATAATTTCCACGAAACATCTACCCAGCAAAGACTATTTAAGTCTTTTGTATAAGATATAAGATATGTATGGAAATACTGCACAAGATGTATTAATAATTTATTATTATTTAATTAATATTTAATAATAATAAACTACACAGTGTATGGCATCAAAGGCCAGACAGCTCTGTCAGAAGAGGCTTAACTTAAGATGGCTTTGGAGCTAGATGATGAAAAAAGTTCCAATGAATCACAGTTTACAGTGGATGGATGTTACTACCTTCTGTCATTGTTAATCTGTACTCAACAACACCTAAAGTTGAGCAGTCAGCAGGAATGAAGCTGGCTTGTGTGTCATCTTTCTCTCTCTCCTCCCCCTTCCCACTGCAGCACACATCTTCCTAGTGCTTAAGATAAGTGACAAGGCATCAGAGCCAAAGAAGTGCTTTAATACCAAGAGAAAACTCTGTACCCGTACGTGGGTGGATGCCTCCATCTGCGTGTGCAGTTAAAAATGTGGGTCTGCATTGTGCAGTGTGTGTGCATGAGCCTACGTGAGTTACAGTGGGAGCTGAATATTCTGATGTGTGCACACACTTTACTCTTTTTCTGTAAGAGTGCACAAATTTGCTTCTACTGTAAATATTTGTGTAGAAATGCCTATGAGTTTGTGTGCATTTGTGTGCCCCTCTTGTCTTGGTAAGGTTATCCATCACTCCAAGCATCAGATGACATCACCACCGACCCCCATCCTGCAACTCTTACCCTTCCACCCACCACACGCTCTCCACTCTAAAGGGTTGGCTGGATTCCACCACGCACCTTCCTCCTCCCCCTCCTCCTCCGTTCCTCATGTCCTGCATTTAACTGAACTCCGATTCTGTGGTGGAAAGTGCTGAATCATCACTGCTGGCCTCACTATATACAAGGCTGACATGGGTCAGGTGTAGGGTGTGTTTGTGTGCGCCTGTGCATGTCTATTTTTCTATATGGGGTGGTGGTTTTGTAATCAATACAGTGTCACCTCTCAGCCCCTATACTCTTGTAAGGCTGTAACTGCATTAATGAACTGCAGTCCACAGGGGGTACATTATGATGGCTGCTAACTTTATTATTAAACCTCATGCTACGGCCCTGGGAGAGAACTGCAGCTTCAACTGAACCCTTAATGGACGAGCTTTTATTTTTTCATTCTTCTAGTAATATAGACTTATGTTCTGGACAGTGGGTCTTAATTGCCGATCGGGTGGGTTGGGGTGGAGGGGGTTGTTAACACTGGGAGGGATTTTTTTTTCCTGAACTGAGTTCAGTGTGTCACCGTTGGACCTTAATGGATTCACTAACCTCCAAGAGTAAAAACATTATTGCTTTTATTCTATTTGAGCCATTAAACACTTTCAGATACATCCTCAAGGCCTAAAATCAAGCTTAATGTGTCACAATTAGACTGACATGATGGGAAACCCATTTCAGAGACAATGTTCCTTTAAATCTTGATAACATGAGGCGACAGAAGTGTTGCCAAGTGCTTTGTATTGTGGCGAAGCAAAAGAGAGGGCAGTCTTGATGACTAGTACTTATAGCTAACTATAACTGGATATGTATGCATATGTATATTTTCAACTTCACCTGAGGTATGAATTAAGCATGCAAATATTCTTAAAGATAAATCCCCCAGCAGTTTGATTAAGCCAATTTTGAACTCATTATAAATGTTTTTACAGTGTTGAGACAGACCTATTCCTGTCCCTCAGTTTCTTTTACAAATATTGTCAAATACAAAACACGTTAATTTGAATTATGTGACTAATGCTTCTCTTTTTGTGAAATATTAAAACCTGTATTTGCATTTTGCCCTCCACACATGGCGTGTGGGATTTTATAAATTCAAATGGAGTCGCTGGATTTTTCAGTTTTTGCAAAGACCTTTTCATTATGGAGCAGATGTGGTGATTTTCACAGTACTGTATACTATTATGCATATCTGATGCTGAAGGCACTCTCTCTTCTTAAATACCCAAGCATATAAATGAATGTATTTATCAAAGCAGTGCGGGCTGCTCTGTTTAGCTGTTGTTTGAAATGAATATGTTAAGTGGTAGAAAGCACACAGTGGGTTATGACATTTCATTTACATTCAGCAGTATGAATTTAAATGTTTTTTCAGCCAAAATATAATGCATTTTAAATTTACCCACAATGCTCCCACAAAGAACACTGTATATTATGAAGTTTCTGACCTTATAGAGATATTTCTTTCTTTCTTCCTAATTCGGTATTCAGCAGCCTTGTTCATGCTGTTCAGGTTCAAATATTTAATTTGATGAGCGGCGACAAGGTGCTAACACCTTGCTAAAATCGGCTGCTCAAACAAGGTTTAAAATATCAAGCGGCATACATGATTGCTTACTGATTCCCATGTGTCCCCAGTGATAATGGGGTGGTTGCATTTGATATTATGTTTATAATTACAACCGTCACGGCACATTAACTAAGTCATTGTTGATAAAATTAATATCAGAATATGAGTGTGGCCAGTTTAAAAATAGCATGTGGGGTTTGCACACACACACACACACACACACACACACACACACATATATATATATATATATATATATATATATATATATATATATATATATATATATAAAGCATAGCACTTTAATCATCTATACTTACTACTGTATATAATCTGAGATTACAGATGAAGTAAACACTAGAACAAAACAATGCCTTGTACAGGGTGTGATTACAAATCAGATCTACATACCAAATTTGTTTAAGCTGCATACAAAATTGATCCCTTCTCTACTTACGGAAAATAAACACAAAAATAGAAACCAGGACTGAGCCTGAAGTTGACTTGCTGATAGAGGTGTTTGTCTTTCCAGCCCATTACAGAAGAACCTGTTTGGAGAAATCTACTAGAAGCAAAACAATTTGCGAAGAACCTCATTTCATAACTTAATGGGCCATATCATTACATTGATTCTTGATTTGCTCACACACTGAACTGTTTCCTCATGGTTCAGCTGACATGATTGCACACAACAAAGAGAAAAATGTGGATTGTGTAAATGGTTTGCACTTGTCTTGTCTACAGAAATGAGTGGCTGCCTCTTCTTCCAACAATTTGTACTTCCATGTGTAAACTTCATCTGCTGGCCATCCGGTTATATGCAGTACAGTGAATTGGAAAGGCCACTTGTAATGCTGTCTTGTGCATGTGTCTTTTCTACAGTGTCTGGCTTTTTGCATGCATGCATGGGTTTCTGCATAAAGTACACTGTGTGCAAGATGACCTCAGTCAATGTAGTCCAGCTGCTCCTGCAGCATGTTGCATGATTGGTGTGTTGAGTTAGTCTGGTCAAGAGAGCAGCAGCTGTTTGGCGGTCTGCTCGGCTTCTTGAGAGGAAGGCATATGTGGGTCTGACTGGCCAAGCTGTTCAAGAGTCATACCAGAATGAACCTTTGATAAGGTTAGACACAAACAGGAATTACACTCACTAAAGGCACAAGATGTATACCATGTATGAAGAGCAAAAAGATAATTAGAAATGTTTTTTGAATGTTTACTTATTTTGAGCTACACTAATAGAAAAAAAATTAATGCATCATTTTTTAGCTTTTTTTTCTTTTGCCATTGTTGTGCACAGTTTAACCATGCAGTTCAAACTTCTGCAAAGGCACCTCAAAGTTCAGTTTTAAGGGCTGCGAAAATCCTCAATAACTACAAATTTTTTCAAATTACATATGAATCTTATTAGTTAAAAGAATCACAGTCATCTCCGACTGTTATCCCAACAGTACAGCGATAAAAGAAATTGAACTTAAACTTTGTTCATTAAAAATGCATCGTTGTTTGTTGGCACTGGAAATGCCAAAACACAACAGTAAGTAAAACCCACTGGACATAAAGAAATATATACGTACCACATATCACAAGTTAACATCTGAAAAAATTAAACCTTCAGTATAGAAGAGTCACGGCTTATTTGTGGAGGTGCCATTTTTATGTTCTCAAAGGAATTGGGCTAATCCACACCAAAGGAAAAAAAAAAAGTCCTATAGCATGAATGATTTATTACTAGAGAAATATGTGACAGCCTTGCTCACCTAAAAAGTCAGAGCCCCTATTGTGGTGCACTATTTAAATGCACTTCATAAAAGCAGCCACCCTAAAATACTCAGAGAGAGAGGAAGAATGCGCCGGACCCCCAACATTCCAGCATTAAAATCATCTCCTGCCTCAAGTCATTTCATAAAATGGCAGCGATAAAGAGATAGACTGCTCTTTATTGTTTTTAGATTGCGGGCACTTTGCGAACTCTGCTCGCCTGTGTCTAGAATAATGTAAATATTTCACAGCTATATGCCTACTAATACATAAAACAGATATATAAGTCCAATAAAGCTGCATAACTGTTTGCACCTGACTTGCCCGGAGGGTCCAGACACTTTCGCAGGAGGGGATATTCCCCACTCAGCTGACAAAGGGGACACTGAGACTTCCCTGATGAATGGTACACACCTGCTGGGCCTCAGACAAACAGATCCTGCAGTTCCATGGCTGTCTTTTTGATAAGTAGCTTGAAGCATACCAGAAGCTCAAAGTCTTTGATAAAGGAACGACTCACACAAAAATAATATATGACTATGTTTGGGTGTTTTTGTGAGCAACTTAATAAGGTGCTGCTTATACTGTGTGTTAAATAATTTTTGGATTAGAACAGAATACACATAAATGAAAATCCTTTTTTCAGTTGGCTATCAAGTAGGTATAGCTGGAAAATATGCAGGCTCATGCTTGTAAACAAAGAGAAAAGGAAATCAGTTTGTTCAACTCATGCTTTGTGGTGCTCGCGCCAGCTCACAACCAATAAGGCACAGAACAGATGAGTAGATTGTTGCTTACTGCAATGCAATTGCCCGGGACATCAAAAAACAAACAGCAGCAATCAGAGTGGATGCCATCTCTTGGCATTACTATAAATACCAGCGGCAGACAAGTCACTCATTAGGAAAATGGGGCTGGGAGGTGGATGGGGGATTGAGGGGTATTCAGATGGACCCATGGTGGAAAGAGACAAAACAATGGACTCGAATTGAAAGAGAAGATTAGCATCATTACCAGTGTCATTCATTTTGTTTTGCTTTGAAAACATGACGAGGACAATGAATTATGAATTTTCCAGGACTGTTCTGAGAAATGTTAGGCATACATCAAACTGCACTTGAATACAAGTGTGAAAAAAATTGTGACAGGAAGCTAAATTTGCATTGCTGACACATCTTGTTTTTCTAATTAGCTCTAAGTATCATTTTGAGGGTCCCGTAAACACGCATAAACTCGTCCGAATATTTTAAAATTTCCGGCGCAATCCCACAAAAGCATTAAATGTGGACTGTAAATCTATAGATGTTACTTTAAGGAACTGGGATTTGTAGTGAAAAAATCAGCAGTGTACTACTCATCCCAGTATGTGTCTAAGCATGATGCACAGTACTGTGAATCCTGATATGATGCACAACAGCAGTTATCTACATCCCATCAAACGGTTTGGAATTGAAGAAGCACAGAATAGCAGAAAATGAACACATTGGTCACCTCATCTTTAAATCTGAGTCATTGTTTTCTGTCTGTGTCAATTACAGAGAAATGAAAACACGCATGGGGATTTACAGGCATACGGCCTGACCTCTCATCCATTTTACCTACCACTGGGGCCTATTGTGACCCTAAAATTGCCAATATTGAAGCTCAGTGGGGTGAGTAAGAATCAAGGGCGGGGGGCTAAAAGACGAGACAGCTACAGCTGTGCTCTGTTCTTGCCTCACAGAGACAGAAGAAGAGGGGAAAAAATCATAATCTCACGCTGTCTGATGCAAGCTTAAATGCTCTATTGCTTTGCCGATCACGTTGCACTCCTATCATCTTTCCCTGGCGTCTCCAAGACAAATCTGGGCTGCTGCCATGCACACACACGTAAACCACTATGCACAGCAACAACAGCAGCTGAGGCGTGATGAATGACGCTCTCGTCCCGACGGATCCCTGTCGATGCATGTTCAAGTGGATGGGATTGAATTTAACCATAGAAATGACAGGCCATTCTTTTTTGGGGCACGGGGCAGGCTACATGAATGGTTTGTGGCGATGAGGGGCTTGGTGATTGATGCCCCATGAGGAAGAGCTAGGGAAAGACAAGGGAAAACCACCCTTGTCATAAATGTGAGCGTCTGGAGATTCCATGGGTTGTGGCACTTTTCCTGAACCAAGCCACTTCTTATCCTCTTTACCACCTGATCCCTGTTTGAAGGAGCTTATACCTCTCCTCATCCAACCAAAATGGTCCTATTTATCACACCCTGACATTTCTGTCATCAGTGGCCGACAATGTTGTTGGAAAAAGAAAAACTTGAGCTAAGCTCTAGAGAGCTGCTGCGGAAGATGTGGCCTGTTTTGTCAGCGTACTGTAGGGAAATGCAGTATTGAATTTAAATTATAATTTTGTTCATTGTTTCCTTTGTCTGTTGGCTATGCCCCACCTACTTAGAGTGTGTTCATTAGCTTGCCAATACATGGGTTAGTTACTCTTTTTTGAAACAGTGGTTTCTAAAATTAATTTCTGTTGCTTTCTTGTCAGTCTCTACCTTTCTAATTTGTCACAAACACTTTATGGCTGCATATATAACACCATTATTATAGTGAATAAAAATAAAACAATATGAAAACTTCTCTCTTAAAGTTTTTGATTAACTGACACAGAAATAAAACTAGACTTTAGAACAAACATTAATACTAACACAGTATGATTTACTTACAAAGCTAACTGGACTAAAATTAAAAAATGAGTAAATTAGAAAGTGAGTAGTGCCAGCCTGTGGAAGCTTTGGAGGGTCATCTGGGACTGGGATCTCTGCATGACTATAAGTCTTTGCAAAGTGTTGTACTGTAATACTTGCTCTGAACCTACAGTAAATCTTGCTCCTGACACCACACATTACATAATTAAACAAAAAACTAATGAGTAAGAGAGTAAAGGATGGAGACTGTAAAATGCAAATAAATGTTGGTAACCTGCCTAAAAAAATTAAAACTATAACTGAGGTAAATCAGTTGCGTTTGTTTCATACATTGTAAAAAATAAATACATAAAAAAAATACAAAAGTAATCACAAATATTTAAAAAATGGAAAATACAGAAAAAGTATTGGTAATTTTCAGGGGGAATTTTTTGTTTTTGTTTTTTTTTGTTACCCCAACCAAGGGCTCAGCCATCCTTGTATCCCCCTGGCTTCTTTCCTGTGAGTTGAGCATAAAAGCTGTCGATTTACCGGTCGATCTACGTCCCTACCCTCATCTATGGTCACAAGCTTTGGTTATTGACCAAAAGAACAAGACTGTGGATACAAGCAAAGGAAATGAGCTTCCTTTGAAGGGTGGCTGGCCTCTCCCTTAGAGATAGATTGAGGAGTGCAGGCATTCGAGAGGGGCTCAGAGTAGAGCTGCTACTCCTCCACATTGAAAGGAGTCAGTTGAGGTGGTCCTGGCATCTGTCTAGGATGCTTCCTGGGCATCACGTGGGTGAAGTGTTCTGGGCATGTCCTACTGGGAGGAGGCTGGAGAAATTCTCAGCTGGCCTGGGAATGCCATGGTGTTCCCCTGAACAAGACGGAGGAGGTGGCTGGGGAGAGGGAGGTCTGGGTTCTTCTACTGGATAAATAGAAGAAAATGGATGGATGGATGGATGGATGGATGGATGGATGGATGGATGGATGGATGGACCTCAGCCAAGGAAGTTAAATTTCCTTCAAGGTTAATAGATTGATCTGAAGGTCAAAGTGATAATAATGCTATATAGAATTATTTATTAAAACAATTTCTTATTACCATCATATGGGGGATCTAAATATCACATATCACCTCTGACCTCTTCATCAAAGTAAAATACGGTCAAACTTTCATAAAATGTCTTTTATGTTTAAAACTCTTCTTAAAATTAATCATGCTGAAATGATACTGGTATATGAGGATAATAAATATAACATTATAGTTTGCATCCAAATATCATTTCACATTTGACCTGTGATCTCACTTTTACATTTACATCTAAACATTTCTGCCTTTCTTTCACATTGACCCCAAAATGCTATATATCTTTAAAGAAAATATTTTCAAGAGAAAGAGAATGAGCTGCCTAGTTAGTTTGAAATATACTGCAGTATATTATGTAATAACCTCAAGTTATACATGTCCAGTTATTTAAAAATCAATAAGTATTATCCATGACCTACTCCTACATAATACTTGTGTAACCAAAGTAAACATATATCGTGCTACCCTTACTACAAAACTTCTTAAAGTACATTTAAAAGAACAAAGAAAACAAAACTGAGCTGCCTTGTGGTTTTGTTTTGTTTTATTTTGTTTTGTTTTATTTACAGAAGTTTGGTAAAGTTTTATGTGTGGTTAAAAAATATAGAAAAACATTTTACAAACGCTAATATGGAAAATGATTTTATTTTAAAATGGTACATTGTACTGCATTTTTATGGATTTCTTTTAAAGTGTAAACCTTTTTTTGGCCCCTATTAAAAACAGCCAGCTGTATGTTTCATTTGCAGTTCAGAGGGAAAATAAAAAAGTAATTGTTTGACATGCAGTAGTAACAGCCAAAATATTGCAAATGAATTAATCAATTATGAATGAAGCTATTTCTGATGAAAGATTATTCTCAGACTATTCTTTTGTGTGCTTTGAATTCCTTACATCACTGCAGGTATGCTGTGGGGAGGCTGTCTTTGCTACATTAGAGTGTAGCAATGTTCAGGTGGTGAGTGTCAAACTAACACCCTCATGGAAGCTAAGACCCAAGATTTTCCCAAGAGATTAGTAAAGTTGAACGCCATGATGAATGTTATTTTTCCTCACCATGTTGTGGCTGATCAGCATGTACCCAGCACTTTCCACTTTGCAGCTAGAGAAATACAAAGCTCGCTTGTCTTTCAGCAAATGGTTATTTTGTGGAAAAAATAAAAAATAAACATTTGTGAAAGAATGGGTTGCTCTCAGGACCTCAGTGAACTCCAGTGTGGTACCGTAATAGGATGCCACCTGTGTAACAAGTTCAGTCATGAAATTTCTTCACTACTAAATATTCCACAGTCAACTTTTAGTTGTATTATAACCAAGTGGAAGTGATTGGGAAGTGGTACGCCACGTAAAATTACAGAGTGGGGTCAGCAGATGCTGAGGCTCATAGTGCACAGAGGTTGTCCACTTTCTGCAGTCAATCACTACAGACCTCCAAACTTCATGTGGCCTTCAGATTAGCTCAAGAACAGTATAGAGCACTTCATGGAATAGGTTTCTGCATCCAAGCTTTACATCACCAAGCACAATGCAAAGTGTTGGATGCAATAGTGTAAAGCACACCATCACTGTACTCTAGAGCAGTGGAGACTTGTTCTCTGGAGTTCCCTGGCAATCTGATGGACTAGTCTGGGTTTGGCGGTTTCCAGGAGAACGGTACTTGTCCGACTGCAATGTGCCAAGTGTAAAGTTTGGTTTATGGTGTGGGGTTGTTTTTCAGGAGTTGGGCTCAGTCCCTTAGTTCCAGTGAAAGGAACTCTTAATGCTTTAGCACATCAAGACATTTTGGACAATTTCATGCTCCCAACTTTGTGGGAACAATTTGGGGATGGTCCCTTCCTGTTCCAACATGACTGCACACCAGTGCACAAAGCAGGTCCATAAAGACATGGATGAGGACGTTTGGTGTTGAAGAACTTGACTGGCCCACACAGAGTCCTGACCTCAACCTGATAGAACACCTTTGGGATGAATTCTCATCCAACATCAGTGTCTGACCTCACTTCCGGAAGAATGGTCAAAAATTCCCATAAACACACTCCCAAACCTTCTGGAAAGCCTTCCCACAAGAGTTGAAGCAGTTCTAGCTGCAAAGGGTGGGTCAACATTATATTAAACAATATGGATTAAGAATGGGATGTCAAGTTCATATGTGTGTGAAGGCAAATGAGTGTATACTTTTGGCAATATAGTGTATATAATATATCAAATGGCTTTTCCTCATATCTTTTACACCTAAATATTAACATATGTACTATTTAAATACATGCATGTTAATCTTTAAAGCCTGAGTTTAACCAGTTTAGTATTTTTAGTTTATGCCTCCAACTGGCTAGTCAAACTCTGGAGCCTAACATTCCAGAAATGTCTCTTAACATATAATCGCTCCTAACAGTTACAAGTGGACCTCGTATCCCAGCACAGGGACTTCACTGCTTGCAAGAAAATGCTGAATCCTTCAGAACAGTGGAGGGTTTAAGAGGGTGAGACCCTGGGAAGAATTAGGAGCATGTTTTCCACTATCCTCACTTCCACAGGCATCTCCACAGACCACTCTCAGGCCCTGTAGCCCCTCTACCGGGGCTTCATTTTCTCAACCACTAAAGTTAGGGAAGCGGCAAAAGCATTCAGCACTCCAGTCTCCACATCAACTGGTTCAACTGACTCCAAATGCATGCACATAAACAAAGAAAGACGGCTTCTTGCTAATTCGGAAACATCATTGTAGTGAAGAAGAATGCAATTAAAACTGCTCTTGATAATTAACCCAGATCCATCTCCAACCTCATTCCTGCTGATTATATAAATGGCCATTACCAGGGAGCTATGAATATTCATCACTCATGAGCGGTCTTCACATGGTAGTCATTTTACCTTTTTAGGGGGTGGGTGGAAATGGGGTACAGATTGGGGGATGGGGAAGGGAGGGAGTGAGGGGGGGGGGTGGCTGTGATTACCACACAGAGAGAATTTAATCTGTGACTGCAACTTCAAAGCCATTTTACTGTTAATAAGTAGTTTATTGTTTATTAGTTGTTACGTAGTGCATTTCTTTATCCTGTTATTTGTTGTTTTTTTAAGATTATTTTTAGGGGCATTTTTTGCTTTTGGGATGGTGGAAGAGCAAGAGAAGGCAGCAAAGGGCCACATGTCTGACTTATACCCGGAGCGCTGCATTCTGGCCATGTAGCATATGGTCGCCTGCTCACCCACTGAGCTAAACTTGGACCCTATCCCTGTGATTTGTTGATTCTGTTTGAGATCTTAAGTGTTTCAGGACTGGCAGTTAATTATTAAATTCATTAAATGAAATTTCATTTATGCAAATTAAATTCATGCATATTTGCTGTTGCATTATATACTATGCATTATTAACATTTGTCAAACAGGACCTACAGATATTCACAGAAAACAAAAGGAATCTCAGGCTGAAAGTTTTGTTGAAGGAGCTGACAGAAATAGGTTTCAGTACATTATAAATGGGGGGGGGGTAATCAGTCTTGTGAATTGTGACCACATTGTGTCACTGCTGTGATCTTGCCATAAGACTTCGGCAGCAGCAAACAGAGCAGAACAGAGAGGAGAGAGAACGACAGTGGGAGCAAAGGAGCAGAGAGTGAAAGAGGCGGAGAGAAACCTTTCATGATAAAAACTGCCCGCTCACAGTGCGATAAATTGGGAGATGACACAAGTCACAGCACAACAAAAGGGGAGAACATTGGATGGGGACCCTTCACTAAGAAATTGATGAGATCGAGCTGGAAAGAATTGTCTCTGTGAGCCAACATTGGGGCTTATCCCCCAAAAACACTCCAGGATTAGGACAACATCCCGCTGGAGGTGGAGTTGGCATGAGCCCATTAGTCCCTCATGATTTCTCTGACATGTTTCTCACTTCTTTGAAGTCACTAATACCTTGTCTCATACTTGGCATAGCTTTCTTTTAGTGGAAAGAAAATAAATACAATAACACAGATACAACTGCAGCCACATCCCAAAATAGTTGCAAAACTCAATGTGGTTCAGTGTCAGACAGTGCGAGTGAATGCAGGATTTGTGATAAATGGCTCACCTGGCATTGCATCTGAAAAGAGGATTGTCAGACGCTCGGCAGCTCATCAGATGAATTCAACCATCCTCATCTTTTAAAAAGTCTGATGTATTTGAGATCAGCAGCCTTCTCGAGCAGGTCAGTGCAGACACTGACGCTTGAATGCCTCATGGAGACTGCATGTGCCCTGCCACTGGCTTTTCTATTAGGGTTTTTATACACAGCAAATCCATAAAAGCACGTGAAGCAATAACATTTCCTTCAAAATGCTTTGTTTTCTACCAGCCTAATAGCATGCTCATTCAGATGCTGGAAAATGATGAGAAACTTTGCTTTAAAGTTAATGAGAGCAGTTTTACAGATGAAGACACCAGTCGCGCACATCTGCAGTGCTTCTTTTGTTAAACAGGGCAAAGTTACTCTGCAGCTGCAGGGCTCGTTCAGGTTTAATTAAGATAGTAATTCATCAACTGAGATACTAACCCACATCTTTAATTTGAATTCTACTCAAGATCTCAAATTTTACAAAGATACAGAAAATGTCAGGCCCGGTTATGGAGAAATAATGGCTAAAATGATGCAAAGTCACCTTGAATGTATCTGTTCAGCAGGATTTCACTGTTCAAGCTACTGCTTTTTATGCGATAGCTTGAAAAAAATGATGCAACGAGTGGAGATAAAATGGAATGCGCATTAAAAATACTGATGAACAGATATATTTTTATTATTCTATCAAACTTCCTTTAGTATCAATGAAAATAAATACTGACTATTCCAGACTGATTTTTAATAAGGTGGTTTCATTAGGGTTGGGGTTAAACTTAGGAGTTTGCGTGTGCGTGGCTGGAGATTTGTCCTTGCCCATTTAGTGGATTACATGGCTGTATTGGTGCACTTGGGTCTGTGTCTTCATGTGGGCAGGAATGGAGCATAAACTTCCGTGCTTTATGTTTTACTATAAATGTCAGGGTCTTGAGATGATATGCTGACTTATGATGATGCGTTCAGGCTTCGTACACATGCATTTAAGTTCTCGCTGAAAAACAAAACAGCTCCCTTCATACACAGCCTTCACTGAACTGCCGGGGAATCTAAGGATCTGGTTATGGAACCATTTTGAAAATCAATGGAGCATTTGATTCACAGCTGTGTGCGGAGAGACATTGTCAAGAGTTCAGTGTCTCTACCACATCATGTAGTCTCACACGTACTGTATGAATGGAACACCATCTGGAGTTAGCAGTAAAAAAAAAAGGTTGAGCCCTTAGGATTTTTTTCAGCTTCCCTATGAAATAACCAGTGTAGAGAATATACATTTTCCACTTATGATAAGTTTGGTTATGCATTTCTCTATTTATAGCCATCTAATGTTCAGGCTGTAAAACTAAGCACTTGTCCAGATTTAAATGAAAACATCTCTAAGGTACTCTAGATCTGACATGATGACAGTAGAATAAGTGGCCTGTAGTACTGTTCACAGGAGGGTTTGTAGCACATACTTTCTACAACGTTAGAAAGGCTTGAATCAGCATAAAACACCAGGCCCTATTAATGTGTTGGCTGATTTATGATCCATCAGACAGTTAATTAATTTGATGAGACACAGCAGAGTGTCACTATCAAGGAGGGTCATTCGAAACAGAGGACTACATTTTTTTTTTCACAAGGATAAAATTGTCAAATGGCTCTATGCAGGAATGTGCTTTATTTTGGTCAAACGTAAGTGGAGAAATGGGGCAGCAGGGAGGACATCTTTTGAAAACAAAACTAGATGGATGGAATACTCAGTCAACAATTCCCATTTTCATTCTCTTACAGCACTTCAATCCAATTAATCCGCAGAGGAAGACAATTGTATTACACAGCATCCCTAACATTTCTGCGCTGAGTGACAGTTTCAAAGATGTAGATTAATTTTGTCAAAAATATGATGGGGGTCTCGAAGCCATTGGGAGAGGAAATGAGGATGTCGGAGTCAATTTTTCCGCCAAATGGAGTGGCCATCATCGCAACTTTCAATCTTGTTTCTCTCCACATACATCAGTCATCTTTTTTTTTTTTTTTTTTTGCCTAATGAAATGAGAGGGGGGAAAATAAGTTGAGGAGTGAGCTTCTCTTCTTTTTTTATTCAGTTAGTACACAAGCAATGAATGGAAAACTGTGGGAAAAGTACCCGCACCCCCTTCTACAGTCAGTTACTCTACATGCACCTTTAGCCCTCTATCTGCCCCTCTCTGTATGTGATTTATCTATCAGTCTATGGTAGGATTGACTCTCTGATGTACAGCAGGCCATTAATGCCTGGGGGAGATTCACCTTGCCAGGCAGCTGGCTCAAATGAAAAGCTAAAAGAACACATTAACTCATCAATATGAGGGCATGAGATGAAAACAGTTGTCAAAGGCCTGCCAGAAATAACTGATCGCATAATGCTGCTCTATTGTATGTAAGTGAGGTCATGGGAGTCAAACAGCAACTAAAAACACAAGGAAGTGAGAACACAGAGTCCTGTGAGGCTTTGATAGGCGCACTGCACTAAAAATTGTGTGTCATCTTCAAAACACGCTATTAATATGTCATGCAGCAAGCTGAGATTAGAGCAGCGCTTTTACTTAGTGTTGTCGATGCTTTTGAAAAGCCATTAGGCAGCACTTTCAATAACCATTCAGGCAGTTCTAATTTGTGGTTAAAATACATTTTTATTCATTCACTACTCTTCATCAATGTTTGAAGACAGATAATGTGCCTCATCCTTATTTTGATCTGTGGCTATTTTGCACAGCACAGATGGTATAAAGCCAGAAAAGAAATTATTTCAAACATTTTTTTGTGTGTGTGGTTTTGTGCATGCACAAAGACATTTTCTGAATGATACTCTGCCGCTATGCAGCATGAAACACTGTGCAGAACACATTATCGTTGGGTATCCTAGAGCGGGTGCATCACTCAATACCAGTCACAAACCATTTACCACATGGTGGGGGAAGCTGCTTCCATCGCAGAGAGTCCCTCACGCTGTCTTGAGTATCACTGCGTGCCTCGACACAAACTGCTGGAAAGGCACGTATACGTCTTCAAGCGTAATTTTTGTTGATTTCATTCTTTTACATTTTCCTCATTATCGTTTGTGCTGAAAGCTATTCCAGCATCAATCAATTTGGTTAATTGGGCTTCAGTCGGAAAGCTTATATTTGCAACACTTGAAAATTTAATTTTATACCAGAACATATTAAGCTATGTCAGTTATAGCTGCAATTACATGTATCACTAGGCAACAAACCCTGCAAACCTGGAAAAATGCCCGCATTCTCTCAGTATGTCAGCAGTTTATTTTCTTTCTTGTACTTTATCCCCTGACTAGTTAAACCCTGAACAGTTTCTTGAAGAGTTCATCACTCCTCTGCACCATCAAACAAACAGATCTTTAGATTTGTTCTTTTACTGGGAGATCATGTCTGGATCTACACTTTGGCACTCGAGTATGGAATATATTTGCATATTATATTACACGTAAGCTTTCATTTTCCGGCGTTAATGCAGATAAAACAGTATGCTAGTGCTATTTATTGGCTTCATGATGTTTCACTTTTTTAATAGCTCAACATGTACAGACAGATCCTGGGAGACAAACAGCTACATCCACAATCCTTAAACTTTTGTCTTTTTTTTAATTCTTCATCTGAAAAACTGTCAAATTAATTCTCATAATGTACCTACCAAGGCTTATCCCTCTGTGCTTTGAGTGGAGGTCATTTCTGCACACAGTTACGTCAGAAATGAAGTAGACAGAGGAAAGAAATTTATTCCTAATGTAAATCACTCTCCCACTTTCAGCTGAATGTATAATGGATAGTGTAACCTCAGTAATAATCCTGTTAAACAATTCCTAAGAACTTGGGGACAAAGGAGACTTCAGATAAGGGCTGTTTTAGGAATCTCTTCCTCCAGAATATCCTCTGTGGGACTGAGGTGCGAGGGAGAATCTTAATGAGTTGATAAATAAATAAGAAGACTTGAAATTTTGCCAGTACCCGCACTCAAAGAGACAGAGGGTAGAAAGATGGAGACAAAGGGAGGAGAAAGAGAGAGAAAGGGTGAAGGAATGGGAGAGAGAGAATTGGATGTAGAGGCAGAAGGAGAGCCCGAGGCTAGGATTCGTCTTGTCAAAGTGAGACCTTTAACTGGGTCCTGAATTCTGTCAACAAGATTCTTTCACAGTCTTACACCATTTCCATCTGGGGCCTGTTTCACTGAGGAGGATAGCTTATGGCTGGAGGAGGTTGATGGGAGACCTGCGGTCTTCAGATGCTGAGTCTGACACTGGCTCCAGACCTGCAAATATGAGCCAAGAATATGAAGCAGCAGATGTGGGAAAACCAAATAAGCCTGGTAGCTTGCCTATTCTGAAATTTTCCAGACAGGAAGATGGCTTGACTTGTAAAAGATGGGGGAAAAAAGGCTTGTGCACAAAGTACTGGGATGAGGGCAGAGGGGCGGGGGTGGTACCGATTAAGTCATAGATGCATTGGGGGTTAAGGCTATAAAGAAATATTACTGAACCACTAGCAATTTTATCCATGTTAAGCAGAATTTATAGTCTGTGTGTACTGCATGGTGATAGGTTGAATAACCTCAGAAATTCCCTCTCCCCACATCCTTGTGATGTAGGCAATGCACATGACCATTTGGGGGAGGGGTTTCCCCCCCTCTTTCTAGCTCACTTCTTTCATTTGTTACTTAAATATTTGAGGCATTTTTTTCATGTGTACAACTCAAAAACTATCCTTGCCTCCCTGAACAGCCTGCCTAAAAATGTTCATATTCAATCCCAGTTTTAAATGAGATCACTTCTCCTTCCCTTCTATGATGGCAAATAATAATTTACCTTTTAAACATATTCTATGGAACAGTAACAGTAACTGTTTATGGATGTAGATAATAGACAGTGTGAATGTGCGGGGGTGAAAAAAATTCCCCCGGTTTCCTTTACATCATACATCACTGTTTTAGGAAGATGTTTTTTTTTTCTACATCTTCCATTAAATAACCTTCTAACATTTCCTTAAAGCATCATCTTTGTTTTCCCAGCACATGCTTATGTTTTTATTCTCCCCCCAGAGGACACTGACTTCACTTTACATACTTTTAACTCCTACTTTTAATCGTGACTTTAACATGGAAAGCTTCCAATTTAAAAGTCGCCATTTTGAGGAGAAAAGCATGCACGCAGTACGGGGAGAAATGTTGTGGAGCAAACAGATGAAAAAAAATCTTAAAGCATAAACAATTATATCATGCACTCGACACCCTGTGTCTTAAAGAAGGAGGGAAGAGAAGAGCCTGGCAAGGTCTGATAAGGTCCTGTAACAATTATAATAACATTTTCATAAAGCTCATTAATTGAGAGTCTAGAGGTAATTGCTACGTTTGCTGCAGGCTGACTATGTTGTTAATGCTGACGACTGTCAAAATGACAAACAACAAGTTGTAGAATATGGATTTTCTTCCCTCTCAGCATGTGTTAATAACCTACCATCTGAGCATTGCCAAGGGAGACTGTCAAGATGGCATCAGTGATAAAATGTTCACATGTGACAAAACGCACCTGCCCGCAAGAAGAACAATTCAATTTGAAATTGAATTTGTACGACTATCACGGAAACCTTTTTCTTAATCCTCCCCTGAGGGAAAGTAATATTGATTAAGAAGAAAGGAACAGAAGGAAAGTTTTTTCTTCATTTGGTTTCTGTCTGTGAGCTGCCACACGCATTCAAAGTGAGCAGACTGACATCAGTTAAAACAAATGCTTGTACAGTAATCTTCCCGAAAGGATGGCAGTAGCCATGTGTGCAAGAGGTGACGCCATGTGTTATGTCTTTAGAAATTAGAAGCCATAATCCATTACATGCTACACACTGGCTTGTTCTGGTTTACGGGATGCAAAAAGAGAAGAAGGTGATGACATTACATGAATGTCAAGTGTAACCTACAATTCCACAGAGCAGTTTGTTTTCGGCATGTTTAAAGTTCCCCAAATTTAGTTTTTTGTTTTTTTTTAATGCTGTATCTCAGGCAAATTTGACTGATTCCACATTAAATGATCACAGTTTGGGTTAAAAACATAATGCAAATATAAGAAGTGAGAAGGACCTTGAGAGTTACAGTGCAATTGCACTGCAATCTTTTGTTTTTGTTTTACATTGCTATCATCCTTCTTCAAATGTTCCTTCTTTCCTTCCAGTCACATCTCTTCTGTTATATAACAGCGTTGTACAGGCTGTGTTCTTGTTTAGCAGAGATTTGTCATATCTATGTAGGCATACTTTATAGACACAGTGTGAAAGGCTGCTGGGCTATGAATCAAATGTCCCATGGAGTAAACATGTGCTGTGATTCTGGCAGCCTTACAAACTACCTCTATGCTGCCTCTCACAAAAAAAACTGAAACAATAGGTTTGCCAGTATATGTACTAATTCCTAACACAGCCATAGGAGATGCCTTATAGACAATAAATCACTGTTGGGCAGAAAAGACAAGCAAATCCTTGATTTTTGCCCAGAGTTTATAAAGACACCATCTGACTGATCAAACAGTGCATGCTACAACTGATCTATAATAAGATGCCAAGCATTTACAAATTCATATATTCTACTCTTCTGCTACTCTCCTCCAGTGCAGTACTGTCAAACACTTTACTAATTAGGTCATCATCAGGGTCATCATTGCTATCTCAAACAGAGTTCCCCTCATCTCTATCATCCTACAAACACCGGCTGTCACCAGTTGATGCGGCGGGAACCAGGCAATGGGCAGCGGCGCTGGTGTGTTCATGATGTCTGATGTGTGCTGATGAGTGATGCTGTCTGGCGGTTGATGTTGGGTGAAGCGTACAGTAATGGGGATACAGAGGTCAGAGAAACCATTACCACACTGAGGGAGAAGGGGGTAGGGGAAGTGAAAGTGGGGCGCACGCTGTTGTCTTCAGCAAGTGTAAGGCAGGGCTGTTGTCCTTCTGTTATGTCTGTCTGCTTGCTGGCTTTGCATTCATTATGGTGGGAGGCATGTTCCGACGCTCGTCGTAAATACATGACAGGGGTGGCATGGCATAAAATGTTGCCGTGTCTGCTCTTGAAGCAAAGGGAAAGGATAGTTATAAAGCAATTCAGTTTTGTTTGTCTCTGTGTCCTTTCTCTCCTTTGGTATTTGGTCTGTGCTACCAGAGGTGACAAGTCTGCCAAAAAAGCATGAGATGCGTCTGCAACAGTGGTTGAGCACCAGCACAAAAACACGAGAATATGATTATGCACACACACACATGCACGCACGCACACACACACACACACACACACACACACACACACAGTCAGTTCTCCCTTCACTCTAAAGATCTGCTTAAAAAATGTTTTACATTTGCATAAATTTTCTGAACTGACTCAACTGAGACATAAGTTGATCCTAATCCTGTCATGCAAATAACCCTAGCATGGAATAATAATAGCTCCTCAGATGAGGTGGCGCAATTACTATGCCTGACCTCCCTTAGTAGTTACTGACTAGTCACAACATGCATGAAACCATTTAGTGAGTTCTATCTATCAACATGTGTCACTTTGTTGTCCTCACCACAAGGTTACCATGGCATCACACGTATTGTTGCAAGGTTATAACTCAATGACAGTTGACGCCAATGGATCCCTCTTATTATGATGAGTTGGAACACCTTGATATCCACTGCAACATTAGCGCACCATCTGGAAGGGTAATGTGACGTCCTCTGGAGCCATGGTTTGGACCCTTGCTGTGCACAGCTTTGTTGACTAATATTTCTTTGTGAAAAAAATAAAGAACAGAAGCATGGAGATATGAAGGACATGGAGGAGCAAAGGAGGGAGGAAGGGGAGGAAGGAGACCCTTCGATCTGAAACAGGGGATGACAAGGCAGGCAATGAGGGGATTCATCACACAGCCGGGATGTCTTGTACCGACACTAATTTTGGGCCCAAAGCTGTGGGTAATGAACATATCGTGTGACAAATGGGCGAATCGTAACAGTTCAGGCGTTGTTGAGAACACATTTGCATTCCAGCAGACTGTCATGACACCACCTGGTGTCTGGAGACGAAGGAAGGTGCCAGGGGAGAGAGCATGTCCCCAGAAGCGTGAATCACCACTGCCCTCCCAATTGAGACTCACCAGTCGGAGGTTTGTGGTTTCATATGTGAGGCTTCCCATCGCACTCATGACAACTGCACCCTTGATTTATGAATCAGTTACCCTGAGAGCTTAAGTGTGGACTGATATGATTAGAAGGGATTCAGACATAATCAGACCTGGTTGTCACTTTCATCATTGTGATTTTGTCACAACCCTTTTCTTTCATGCACTATGACAAATCCTGACCCGCCCTATTTGAATTAGCTTAATTTTTCTTGATCCTCAATGACAGTGTGAATTGTTAAAGATCTGTTCTTTTGTAGCTGATCTTTACAGAGGCTCAGAACAATTTGTCCCGAGACTTATGAATGATGGAGTCACTGAATCTTGAGGAGCTGTTAAGTCTTAAGATATTTAATCAGTTGTTTCCTGAAAGTGGACTATTTGTGGCAGAGAAACAGCCTTTGTCAAATTCTGAAGGATATCAATTTATCTTCAGGTGGAGGCCCTGGTCAAATCCAAAATTTAAATTTCTTTCAAAACTGAGGATGAGCCAAAAAAAAAAAAGAAAAGAAAAAAGAATAAGCATCTTTTCACAAGACTTAAACTTGTTTAAAGTCACATGATTTATGTGACATTTTACAAATGGGAAGTGAAACAAATAAATAAAATATAATAGTGGGCTCTGGTGCAGAGAGATTGCAAGCTGTCTTCATAATTCACCATTATAAGTTCTCAAGAAAGGTTCTGAGTCAATCTGATTGTCCTTGCAAAATGAAAGCATCCTGTGCTTGTTTCTTATTAGCATGAGCTGACAGAGAATTCAGCAATGCCATAAGTTACAACTGATGCTCTGAAGCGGAGGTTCACCACAGGAACTAAAGAGCAATCGAACAAACATTGTTGAGACAACAATATTGTGTAGTAAAGGTCACAGATACTTCAATCTGCAGTGCGGTTATGTGGCGGACTGCCAGAGAGGACATTGTTTTGTGACCTGGTCCAGACAGACTATCTCTTACAAACCAAGAAAATAAAGAACCTGTCTCTTAGTTGTATGCCTCCACAAACTAGCAGTTTATACTTTCAGTTCTAATCACTTCATCTTTAAGTCCAAGGGAAAGTTTGTGCCAAATTTGAAGAAATTTCCTCAGATGTTCAAGCGACATCACATCCATAGGAATAGAATTAACATTTGTCTGACAACCCGAAAACAGTGCCTGTGCTGAGGCATGAAAATGGTTTGATCTCAAATCTGAGGCCAAACGAGACGCTGTCCACTGGAGCCGAAAAGGCTTGCTTAGAGTTATCTGGGCTAGACCAGTACATCTGTGCTATTTGCACAGCACTCTTGGGTGTGCCATCAGCTGAGCACTTGAACCTGTCCTATGAACTGGAAACTACGGCGTAATGCGCATGTGCATGCAGTCTGTTGTGCAGATGGCATTAGCTAGACCAGCAATAGAGTCCTTGACTTTGACTGGAACCTGTTCGTGTGCTTCATAGGGGACTTTTCTATATTGGCCAGCTGTTTTAATCCATTGCCAGCTCATGGGAGTGTACTGCTGATCAATTCCTTTGGTATGCCCATCCAAGTTCCCTTTTAAATGTCCTAGTGGCTTAAAAGCACTATGTGGAGACTTGTATCTGTGCATCTGTGGTACCAGTATAGGCTTTCTGGCTGCAAAGCCTGGTATTGCATTGTTGTGGAAGATGCTTTCGTTTCTCAGGTCAATCTGCAACATCTTGGAGCAGTAGTAAAAATGCCATTGTGCAAGTATAGGGTGCAGAAAAATACCTACTTTGGGCGTATAAATAGTCCGATTAACTACACAGATTATTGCACGATATGTTCCTAATTAATATTGAATGTGCAACAATAAAAAAAAATCAGCACAAACTGGTCAAAATGAAGACCTTTTTTTTTTGTCCTAATGTTTTCAGCATGGTAAGTAGGAAAAACTGTTTTTAACAAAATGATTAGTTTTGTGAGCTCCCAAAATAGAGCCAATACAGATGTTTCTGCTCTCCACCTTTTTGGCATTGTGATTACACGGTTGCTGGTGGTCACATGTTGAGATTACCTCCATACAAGGTGCTGTCATTTCATTCTATTGAGACCAATGGCATGCTTGATCCAGGCCCTTTTCATTTACTCCCACAGATCCCCTTTTCTCACCCATTCAACCTTGATGGCTCCTTTCACACCACTGTCTGCATCCTCCCATGGTAGTACAATGAACACCAGTCTGTCGCTCTCTCCCAGACAGACTTTTATCTGTGAAGAAGCCCACAGCTCGTGGAAGCCCTTTTGTTACCTATCCCCGAGGTGGCTGAATGGCTTTTTCCTTTGATTTGTACTTTGCCATTCCCCCCCCCCCAACACTGGATATTTCTCTCTCACACTTTTCAGATGTGACAAAGTAGTCGTATGTCTTGGCTGTTGGATACCTTTCTTGTTTTATGATGTGGTCCCAGCTTCTAAAATTTTGTCTGGGGGCATCTTTATAGAATTCAGCCATGGAGAGAACAGACGTGTATAATGCGTGGCATCATATTTGTTGCAAAGACATTTCTAAGAGAAAACTGATTACAGTAATTTATTTGTACGGAAGCATAAGGTTGATACAGCTTGGTGTTTATAAGAGTCTTCTAAAGAAAAACTGATGACAAAATTGGATCAGTTGTTTTCCAGGTAGAACAGAAATGGTGTACCTTAAAAAAAAAAAAAAAAACCTGCAACCCTCATGCCTTTAAAAAAAAGTTTTTTCTTCTTACTCTACTGTTAAGAGAAAGCCGACAATCTTCTTTCAGCAGTGTGAGTGGCGGTGTCGGACAGGAATCAGCCTTTATATAGATTGTAATTGTTTCTCCCTGGTCATGCGTCTCTCTACCCATCCATCTCTCTTTTTTCCCTGTTTCAGGCAGGTTTCAACCGCACAAGGTCATTGCTCTTAGGCAGCCGCAACTCGGCTTTATTGTTCCAGCAGGTCAGCGGGTCCGACACACATCACAGCTATTATTCCTCAGGAACAAATGGCCGTCCCACGCTTTGATCTATGGCCTTCCTTCTCAGACACTTCCATAATACCCTTGACAGGATTTCTTTTTTTGCCCTGCTCCTGTTTTTGGTGATGATCCATCTCTTTTTACCACCTCTTCCTCTCAAAGTGCCATATTATTGGTAAAAGTGATTTATAATTGTAGATTTGATGTGATGTTTGACATATTTTTATGTGATAAATGTTTTGCTATATGACTCTGAGTAGAAATTTAGACAATACTGTGGTAGGATGCTTTTGGAGTTTTTTTTATCTTTAGGATGCAGACAACATGGCAATGAGATCCCACTTTGTACCTAATAAAACTTTTTGCTAAAAACAGTAAAGATGTCTCAGCTCTGTTAAAGATTTATGGGCATGGTCCAGTGTTTGTGGCTATAACGTATTCTCTGCTTAAAGTGCAGTTCATCCCGACCTCCTGTGATGGAAAAACATAACCATCATCTGAGAGAAACAAAATGTGACACTTTTAAGAGCATATCTAAGCTGCAGCCAGGACTTCTGCTGCATTCACCTACTACTGCAACATCAGCTTGTCCCTGATTAATGATTTTCATGTGGCATTTTAAGCTGCTCTCGTCAGAAGTCCAGCGGTCAGATCATTTGGGTGACCCCTCTGCCCCTGCTTTACATATGAATAAGAAGGTTATCATGTGTGGCATTGCAGGCTGGGGACGGTCAAAGGCAGGTGTATGAGTAGGGGCAGCCTGGCACCGCTCAGTAGTATGATTTCTTTTTTAATTTCACATCCACCGTTGTTGATGCCAGGGCTGGAGCCCGGCTTTAAAGCACCAGGGTCCTCCATCGCAAGCTTTGAGCTCATTACTAAAAGCCCCTGAAAAATACCTACAGCATGCATAATGTATGGCAGTTGTGGGTCTCTCACGTAGCACTAGAGTGCGTAAAGTTTAATAACAGGGAACTGCCCGGCATCAGTGAAGCATGCACTGACAGCCTGACTTGGCGATTCACACTGAAAAAAGAAACACACCCCTTCACTGAGAAGTATAACTTCAACACTTCAACAGTATGCTCAAAGTAAGGAAACACATAACAACAGTACAGACCTCATCATACACAAGAGTGAAATTATGATGTGAAAGTATTTAAGGGCCTGCGTGTGGTTGTGTCACAGGAAGGCTCCAAAGATTGAAGACCAACACATGTAAGTTCCCCTGTGCCATATGGGCATTTGTGATTTTGTAAGCCATACAAACCTACTATTATACCTCAAGTATTATCTAGTTGCACCTGAATTCCCTGCAGCCTATCCACATGCATAATAAATCCAGGAAATGTCAGCTGCAAGGCCTGAGGGAGAAACGTGCCATTTGTTTAAGCTCTAGCTGGTGATACAGCCTCGTGCCATTGATGTTTGGATAGAAGTGAATGAATAAAGAATTCCGACACTTGCATGTCAATCAGGTCTTTACAAGACCCTGAACATGGTGAGCCTTAAGCCAACATATGTTGCTGATATACAATAAGCCACCAATAAATGAATAAATAAATAAATAATGCAAATGGATACTCTGCATTTTGACCAATGCTTCTGCCATCATCTCAGCTTCCTCGCATGCTCTTTCAAACATCTGTCAAATCAACATGTCATGGTAGAAAGTGATTAGCAATTTCACTAATGGGAGCAATTAGGCAGAAGAAACCACACAAACATACCATTACCAAGATGTCCACGTAGAAAAGGGCAAGTAGTTTGAATATCATTCTCCATTGAAATGTGTGCTGAATCTCACTAGCATGTTTAAGAGCACAGTTTTTTTTGTTGTTGTTTTAATAGACTTTCTGCTTAGCTTCTGACGGCATATTGAAAGACTACCTTGGAGCTTTTCCTCTCTGTCCGACTGACTGACTGTGGGTTTTTGGTTGCTGACTCCTGGAGGCCCAGAAGTTTCCACTGGCTTGTTTTTCATTCCCAGAATCCCTTTCCCTGCTAGCCAAATCACTGAGCTATGACTACAGGCCTGGTTGGGAGTCCTTATCTGCTATCATTACAGATGCATTTATTCCATTGCCTCAGGTGCTTGTGGGTATGTGTGTGCATGTGTGTGTGTGTGTGCGTGTGTGTGTGTGTGTGTGTGTGTGCGTGTGTGTGTGCACGCTTGTGTGCTTTCAGATGCCTTTTCCTTGTTTGCATGTGTGCACATGGTTGATGTATGTGTGTGAAAATAGAGAAGGAGCAAAATAGATGAAGGGGGTATAAATGTTTGTGTGTGTACCGTGTGGGCGACTTCAGGGGGGTCCTGTGTGTGGACGTGGATAAGGCTTTGTGTGTTTCTGTGCATCTGCCTGTGATTTGTGTCTATTCTCCAAGGTTAACACACTCCTCCCACACTAGGCTGATCTAAATAGAGACAGAGCAGGGTAAATGGGGATCAGAAGTCAAGCGCTGGCAACCATGCTAAATTATCAGCGGAAATCAACGCTGTCCTCATTAATTACACAAAAGGCCGTTAGTCATTTCCACCCTCCCCCAGTAGCCCGCCCTCCCAACGCCTCTCAAACTAACTGATGCTTCTCCAGTGACTTCTTTCATTTTGCACACACATACAGCATACCCACAAATTTCCGCATATTTTATTCTCCCGCACAGACGCACAGCGAAAACAGAACAAGGGCGTAGATGAAAGGAGAATCTGTCTTTGCCGCTGACATTGAAACAGAGCAACCAAAAGATAATGTAGTCTGTGAGTCACCTTGAGTCCTCTCCCCCCTTTCATTACAGCTTACGTCTTTCACTAAAGGTAGCCGTGTTGTTGTTCTCTTCCCAACAATCGCCTCAATAATTTATGACAATGAAACTAAGAGAGGTGTGCTCTGCATATGACTGTTGATAAGGCACAAAGTGTCTCCATTCACCATGATGAAGAGCCGTGACAGTGTTTTAAAGGGGATGCACGTTTGCCTTTTGTGAAAAATAAAAACACAGCAACTTGGTGTGTTGTTTAGAATGCTTTGCTTGAATTTCACAGTAACAGTTTGACGCTTAATAAAGTGAAAAACAGAAGTATTGATTCTCATAAGTTTGTATTTGTCTTGTGGTTGCAGATGCTGTCACGTGTTGTCTGCATGGCGATCAGCGTGGCGCATAAAGTATGTTCAAGTTTGACATTCTGTGAAATACACTTATTTTGTTTTTTCACAAGATTAAGATGACTGATACCGCCGTCTAGGCTTTGTGCTAAGAGTGACGCTCCGGCCAGCATGTAGTTAGTTTTGCATAAACAGTGGAGTGAAAGCCACTTTTTCATTTATTCAGAGTTTCAGAATAGGCCTACAGGTGTCTCTACAATGCACTAGTCAACACATTGCAGTTTGTTTTTAATCCGCACACAAACAGAATGTCAAGTTGTGCTTTCACAAGGATTTACTGTTTCTTGTCTTGTAGGAATTGTGTTGTTGCTATGAGCCAAGCAAACATCAGAGGCTCAGGGAAGTCACTGCACCTTTGGCTGCTGGTTGCCAAGATATACTTACAGCTTTTAACATGCTACAGAAACCTAAATGGTTCTTCTTGCATTTCAGTTTGTGTACAGTGTGAACTAACAACAATCCACATGTCAACTGGTGATATTTAGCATTAAAAGTGCTGGGAGCAGCAGACTTTTTTTGTGTGCTTTGGACAGAGCCAGGTGAACGATTTCCAACTGCTTCAAGTTTTTACACTAAGTATTTTAGAACAAACTATAAAATAAACTTTACTTACAAAAAGGTTGTGAAGGTTAAGAATTCAGTCCTGTTTCTTTAAACATGGTATTTCCTTGTTTAAGATCAGTCCACAGTTATAGTTTTACTGTTACTGTTACAGGGGTTGGACAATGAAACTGAAACACCTGTCATTTTAGTGTGGGAGGTTTCATGGCTAAATTGGACCAGCCTGGTGGCCAATCTTCATTAATTGCACATTGCACCAGTAAGAGCAGAGTGTGAAGGTTCAATTAGCAGGGTAAGAGCACAGTTTTGCTCAAAATATTGCAATGCACACAACATTATGGGTGACATACCAGAGTTCAAAAGAGGAGAAATTGTTGGTGCACGTCTTGCTGGCGCATCTGTGACCAAGACAGCAAGTCTTTGTGATGTATCAAGAGCCACGGTATCCAGGGTAATGTCAGCATACCACCAAGAAGGACGAACCACATCCAACAGGATTAACTGTGGATGCAAGAGGAAGCTGTCAGAAAGGGATGTTCGGGTGCTAACCCAGATTGTATCCAAAAAAACATAAAACCACGGCTGCCCAAATCATGGCAGAATTAAATGTGCACCTCAACTCTCCTGTTTCCACCAAAACTGTCCGTCGGGAGCTCCACAGGGTCAATATACACGGCCGGGCTGCTATAGCCAAACCTTTGGTCACTCGTGCCAATGCCAAACGTCGGTTTCAATGGTGCAAGGAGCGCAAATCTTGGGCTGTGGACAATGTGAAACACGTATTGTTCTCTGATGAGTCCACCTTTACTGTTTTCCCCACATCCGGGAGAGTTACGGAGTGGAGAAGCCCCAAAGAAGCGTGCCACCCAGACTGTTGCATGCCCAGAGTGAAGCATGGGGGTGGATCAGTGATGGTTTGGGCTGCCATATCATGGCATTCCCTTGGCCCAATACTTGTGCTAGATGGGCGCATCACTGCCAAGGACTACCGAACCATTCTGGAGGACCATGTGCATCCAATGGTTCAAACATTGTATCCTGAAGGCAGTGCCGTGTATCAGGATGACAATGCACCAATACACACAGCAAGACTGGTGAAAGATTGGTTTGTTGAACATGAAAGTGAAGTTCAACATCTCCCATGGCCTGCACAGTCAGCAGATCTAAATATTATTAAGCCACTTTGGGGTGTTTTGGAGGAGCGAGTCAGGAAATGTTTTCCTCCACCAGCATCACGTCGTGACCTGGCCACTATCCTGCAAGAAGAATGGCTTAAAATCCCTCTGACCACTGTGCAGGACTTGTATATGTCATTCCCAAGACGAATTGACCCTGTATTGGCCACAAAAGGAGGCCCTACACCATACTAATAAATTATTGTGGTCTAAAACCAGGTGTTTCAGTTTCATTGTCCAACCCCTGTATATCACACATGTTGAACCTGGAGCCACAAACTTTAATGTAAGACACAGAGAAGGCTGGTTGTGCCTAAACATAATTCAGCTGCATGCTGATTTCTCTGTTCGGTGGAGTTAGTTGGGGTCTTAAAGAAAGCCATTCATTATTTCCCAGAGGAGGTGGATTACTCGTCAACGGGTGCTGTTTGACATTTACCGTATGCATTTCATTATTGGAACTGACCTGGAAATTAACGGCAGCTTCCCGGAGCCTCAGCTCCAACCCCCCCCATGTGCAACTCGTCAAAGCATTGACCCTCTCCCCATCTCGTTCCTGACCTTTCAGTACTGCATTATTTAACGCACACAAATCCCAAACAGACCGCCACTGAATGCTAGAAAAAAGTATTGACAGAGACATATGGGTGCTCTTGGATAACATGCATAATTGAGAGATGGGAAAACAGGTTATATCCCTGGCTGCGATGAGTGTGAGTCAAAGACACCGACCTTGGTCCTCTGTGCCCACGGCTATGGGAGTAGACCTCTGTTTGAATGCCTACTGCTAATTATTCAATACTGTCGAACAGCACACTGAAAAAATGCTGTGCACTGACCACGTTTTAACTTGGAGGAATTCAACATGTGTTCTGGCTCTTTGCACACAGAGAAAATGCAAAGTGTGCAGATTATTATACTTTTCAAATCATACAATTTATATAAAAATGCATTTTGTTTCATAACTGTCTTTTTCACGTTCTTAAATCTGTAGTTTTAATAGCACTCTTCTGATATGGTTGCTTGCAGCACACTGTCCTAAAGCAAAGGGCAGTTTCCTCTCAGTGGCAGCATTCGGATGACTATCTGAAAATTGTCACAAGGGGTCCGAAAAAAAGTGATTTAATAATTAACAAGAGTTTACAAGAAAACCAAAGAAAATAAATGATAGCGTGGTGGAGGAGGACAATGAGTCGACATTAACAATCAGGTCTGCCAGTGAATAACGAGCTCGCCCCCAAGATTTTAATTAGCAGCCCGCTGGACGGCACAGTGATTAATGAACACTATTTGATTTCAGCGTTGCTCTGAATTAATAACAAATTGACATTTAATGAAAATTACTTACTGCAATTGGAATTAAAGTGGTTTCTTGCCCCTTTATGCACATCAGAATAATAATAAATACAAATGTTGTTATCCCCAATTGATCATAAACATGCTAAAAGAGATATCAAAAGTGATGGGATTGAATTATGGCAGGATTTTGCAAACAGCATTAACAGCCCCAATTATATTTTCATAGCCTTCACTCAACTGTTTATGAACATCTTCCATCATTTTGTGTCTCAACTGAGAGCGTTTTACGGGGGTGATAACAAGAAACCAACAGATTAAGACCTCAGAATGCTTCAACTAAAGTACCTATCAGATCATCTAAGAGTGTCTAAGCTGCCCTGTTTCAGAGAGAAAGTCACAAATTTAACAGTTACACCCCACTGTGCACAGTCAAATCTGGAGGGTGCAGCTTCTATCACCACATCAAGTGCAGCCTTGAGGAAGTGCAATCCACAGATCCACTTAAATATGTGAAAGTTCATTTCTGTTTGCATGAATAATTGCTTGAGAGACCACAGACAGTCTAAAAGTAGCTACTGTAAACACTGTCCAATGGTTTCTGAAGTCTTGAGATTGGTATTTGTGCTGTTGCCATCTTGGTTTCAAAATCACAGACCATTTGCCAATGACCATATCATGGATAATCCTCTTTTTTCAAACATGGTATGACCAATATTTACAAAACAGACTTAATTTTTTTTATACTATATGACCCAAAAAGAGTGACTGAGACCATAAACTCATCGGGAAAGTGTTTACAGAGGCCAAATTAGAAAGCTGTTTTATAACAGACTGAAACCACAGCGATCGCCGTCTGGTGGCCTTCAGACTTCTGCACTGGCTTCATTTTGTTTGACCCAAGATTCCAAATACTATACAAGTAAGCACAACTTTGTAATTTAACTTGTAAATTGATAGTTAATTAAGGTTTACTAAATAGTTCTCTTTTTTAACATTTAAAGTAAGTTATCATAAATACATTTTACTAATCATTATTAACGATATAGCCCTGCAATAGATCGTCGACCCAAGTTTTATTGTCATTTTGTAAAGAAAAAAAAAATTTTCACTAACGATCAGTGAGCGGATTCTTTCATTCTAGCCACTGTTCACACTAGTCATGGTTTCCCTGCACTGTGCCCGAGCACGATTGTCCCCTCTGCCCTTCTGGCCTGTACACATAATGATCCAGGACCAAGTCTCTTTTACACACATGTGGGTTCTTGAAGAGGACAGGGGTTAATCATGGAAGAAGTGACACACTGTCCTTTCGCATGCCTTATAGAGGAATTAATTACTTAAAATTATTTTATGGAGACAGCTGTCATTGATTAAGAGCTAGACTTCTGCACTTGGGTGCAGATAAAATTCAACCTAAACCACATTTTTTCCTCACAATAACAAGTTTTGTTTCTTTTTCTTTGTGTCAAGATACAAATACCCATGTAATGACATCCAAAATATGCAGCTTAGTATATGGGATCATCTAGCAACTCTCAGAGCAGGCTTTAGCTACTTTCTATTAATAATACTTGACAGACAGACCTGCAACAGTGGGACTCTTTAAATAACAGTCTCCAGTGTCATGCGCTTCCCTGACTCAAGAATAGTGCCAAAAATGCAAACCATAAGTTCTCCCCCAAAGCATATTTAGCAAAGCGGTTTAGCTGCATTGTAAACATAATTCACCCTTTTCGTTTAAAGCACACTAAGCCTGATATGGTCTGACGACTTCTGCTACGATTTCTTTTAGACATAAAACTATTCTGTAGTAAAAAAAATTTTTAATAAATCATCATTAAGTTAGCCAAAGAACAGAGTGTACTTGAATACTAAAAATATCAACTTTAAACTTGTAGCACTGGATGTGTATGTTTGCTTTGAGCCACTGAATTCTCCCCTCATAGCCTCTTGCTGGAGATCAAACACTTCATTTTTCTTGGTATGGGTTGTGGCGTAGCATCCACCAGGTGAGTCTGTACCCCGAAGCATAGCGGCCACCTGTTGGCTCTTCAGCCCATGATGCCTTCAACACAGACACATTAGCCTGAGGTTCTCTTTGCCTCAGCTGCTTCCCTCTCCTACCCACCACCAAGCTCAACTTTATTTCTGAATGCTGAGCCTAACTGACCACATAGAGCTCCAATCAATATTTTTGCTTCTCTGAAGATCAAAAAGAGCTTTGTTTATGTGTATTTTTGTTTGCTTGGTCCTCCAGTTGAGGAGCCCCCCCCTTGTGATTACTGCTCCATGCAGAGTCCACCCCTCTTCATTTGTCCACATGAATTTCTGCTCTCCTCTTTATTACCACACCCTAACTTTCATCCTCTCTTTCTGGCTGAGAAGAAGGGTGATTTATTTTGTGTATAGCAAGCTGATACTCGTGTGTTTGTTGGTGAATTTTTGTATATTTTTTGTTGAGGTATAATATATTCCCGATTGTTTTTGTTCATTTCAAATAGGAAAACAGACTCATTTCACCTCCCCAGCATACTTCAAGGAATCACACTGTTAGTGCAGTCCAAACAGAATGCTAGTCAAGCCTTTAATGGCACCTACAAACAGCCAAGATTTGTATGTTCTTTTTTTTTTCCTTTTTCTTTTTTTTTTATATCAGTGTTTGATAAAGTCCCCAAGCTCCACACCATAAGAATCTTTTTCTGGTTTCCTCCAGTGTCCTGCTCCTCTCATCCCTTTGCTCTATTTTTTTCCTGCTCCAGATGATTGATAGGGAATATCATTGTCATGAATTTATTTTGGCTTAGCTTTTTGGTATACCTGCCAGTTTATAAAATTACCAGAGATGTTGACTGAGTTGGTATAATGATGATACATCCACCAATAATGCCTCTATCTAGATGAGTAATCTCTAGCTCAGTGGCAGTGGTGGGACTGCAGCAGCTGTTTAATACTGAGATGTGACTCACAGATCTTACTTCCAAATGAGTTTGATTTACATGTTAATGTAATGAATTATCTGTTTAATTCACTTATCAAGGTTAATCAGGTAGTAGATGTGAAAGGTATGTGTTTATTGTTAACAAAAAAACGTTGTAGAAATAGCTTCAGTCACAAAGAGGACATGACAAAATGTAAACTGATGATTTCTGAATCATTCCAAATAATATTTTTTTAGCACAATCCTAATGTAGACCTTTAATCTTCCTGATTTGGATGCTATGTCTAACGCCATGGCCTCTATTTCAGATCACACCATAATGCATATTTACACTGAATAATCAGGACCAATTTCTGTGAAAACTTGCACTATATGCGATACATTATCAGAAAATTCCCAAGACATTTATAGAAGGCTTTATCAGCCAACGGGCGATGGCTCACAAGGAGATGCTTCAAATTGCTCCAGAAAGAGAGACATTGAAATGAGGCACAACTGACAACGTGCCTGATTTGGACAGTTCTTGTTAATTCTAACTATGGGTTCTTCAACTACATTGTGCATGTCCTCTACATATTTTCCACTAAACTGTAAAAGCATAAGTGATATGATGTGAAGAGGGTATTGGTTTTGCCTTTTTACATAACCCCATGGTTGCCAATGAAAAATAATGATAAAATACACAGCATGCATGTGATATTCACCACATCTCAGTGGCTCTATTTTTCTTTGCCACAAGCCAGGATGGTGTGAAATCATTCACACACGCTCTTCTATTTCACATCCTTATTAATCAGGACAGGAAGGTGTAAACAATAAGGGTAGTGCCTTTTTACATGCTATGCCCAAACATGTCCACTATCATCAGATCTGAGCAGAGAATAATGACTGCAGATAAAGTAAGTGAAACACAGCACAGCTAGCTTTCACTAACTTAATAGAAAGTTATGTGCATCGAGATGTTACTGTTGCTGTGTGTAAGTCCTACAAAAAAGAAGTTTATGATCATTCAGTGCTGATGACAACAATCAGAAGGAAAGCTCTCCCCGGTTGCTGTAGGGTTTGGGTAATGGTAGTGGAGTACATATCTAACTACCACTGGGAACAGGAGACCCAACAAGATTTAACAACTCACAATTCACCATTAGCCTCTATAGAAACAAAGTTCAGACCTCAAGCCTCATGTGCAGAAGAAATGCAGTTTAAAAATCCACTCAAAGTGGACTGCCATGACACAGTCCAGACTGAATAAAGAAACCAGAAGCTACTCATGAGAGAGAACAAAGATTTTCAAATTTCTTTTTCATAATGTATCATCATTTTATTTTATTTTTTTTATTGGAAATTCACCTAAAAAAAAAAAAGCATTCAAATAAATTATGTTGGCAGAGGATTAGAACTCCAGTGAAGATTTTAACTCTGAGTTGAGTGCAGAGGAGGTTCAGATAGCAATTAAGAAAAAGAAAGTGGGAAATCTTACTGATTTAAAAAATGTGCCAAATGAAGTCTCAAAATCCCCTTAGCTTACTTATATTTTTAGTTTCAAAGATGTTTTGAAACTGGAAAAATACCTGCGTTTTGGTTCAGGTTCCCCAAAGCCCAAAACAATGACTGGGTGTGCCAGAGGATCAAATTTATAAATCTGTACGCAAGAAGGGTCTGCGAAAGCTCTCACTTAGGAAACTGAGATCCTTCAGCATGTGCAGCATGATGGTGGCAATCAGTCTATTGCACCATCAGATCTGGTAACACCAACAAATTGAATAAACTGATCAGGAAGGCAAATTGGACACTTGATGCTGTGGTGGAGAGATGGTCACTAAACAAAATGTTTCCATAATGGAAAATTCTGACCACCCACTGCACCACTTGCTGGACAGGCAGCAGAGCACCTTCTCTAACAAAGTGATTCAGCTGCACTGCCACAAGGACTGATATTGGAAATCTCTTGTGCCTCATGCAATAATTTTCTACAATGCAATACATCAGTCTAGCAGAAAACCACTCATTCTCTCATTTTTACATTTCATTTCAATCCTGCACTGTCACAGCTTTTTATACACATTGAGACACTTTATTGCACTGCACTTTCCACTGCTGCTCAGAGCCACTTACTGTCATGTTTGTTGGCAATATATCTCAATATATTTACAATACTGTCCAAAAATCTTGATCAACCCCTCATTTCTTTATATTTTGCCAGAAAAATGGGCAATAGGTGCAGCTCTTTATTTAAACATGTGGAAACATACATGGGAATACAGTATAGACATACCAAAATTTGGTATGTCTATGTCTTCAGCACAGCCTGAACTCTATTAGGCAGCTTTCTTGTCATTTCTTTAAGTAGTTTTCAGGAATAGTTCTCCGGGCTTCTTGAAGGCCGTTCAAAGCTCTTCTTTGGATGTTTCTGCCTTTTTTTCTGTTCTCTGTCAAGATGATCCCACACTGCTTCAATATTGTTGAGGTCCAGGCTCTGGTGTGTCTTTCTTTTTTTCTTTCTTTCTTTCTTTCTTTCTTTCTTTCTTTCTTTCTTTCTTTCTTTCTTTCTTTCTTTCTTTCTTTCTTTCTTTCTTTCTTTCTAAGCTCGCTATTTCTTCTTTTGTCCTCCACTTGTCCAGATTCTTCTCAGATTTTTAAGCACGAACTCTCAAACTCTGAAAGACCTTCAGAAAGCCTGGACAACTGTTACTTATGACCAATTTAGAAAAATTGCAAGAAAGTCTGGCACCTTGAAAGCTAAATATAAAGCAATGAGGGCGGCTTATGACTTTTGCACATTGTTGAATTTAATTTGTAAAATATTTGTTGCATTTAAATTAAATTAATGTTTTTATCTGGTGTAACAAATGTAATTTGCAAATCTGGATAAATGAAGTATTTCTTATCTCATCTTAATAAAGCCTTATTTAGATTTACAAGGTCTATTTTCTGCCGGCATGTTTCTTGGAGTTTGCTTGTTTGATGTTTTATGAGCAGTTTTATGGAAGGTTGATATCAGTTTGTGGTTAATGGGTGAACTGCTCCAGGGTGTATTAACCTGCTGCGAGGGTTGACCGTGCAAGAAGGTTGTTTAAGCATCTATGAAAGGAAAAGAAAGGTGACTGAAATATTTGTCCTTTATTCTGTGTTCTTACATGCTCACTTTGCCCACTGGTATGTTTACATTGCTGGTCATCCAGAGTTTGCTGCCTCCAACAGCTTGATAATAACTAATAATTCCAGCTGACTACCTGGGTGCTGTTTTTGTTCCTTTGGCCATAATGGGCATGGGTTATGATAACATTGTACTCACCAAAATAATTTCTGGGATAGAAACATGCAATATTGCTATCCAAAAGGGCAAGCAGCATGACAACTCTGATAATGTGCAAATAAGGTGACATTCTTGGTAGATTGCTAAACCTTTTTTTTTGTTGTTGTTGTTTTTTTTTTACTTGAGAGATGCACTCATTGTGTGTGCACCACAGCAAACACAGTAGATTACCACTGGAAGTTGTAAATTGTGAGAAATTGAATGGATAACAACTTAAGTGTTTTCCCTTGAAAAATAATTTCACTAAGTGCAGAGTTTTGTTGTGAAATTATGTTTATTGTTTTGGTATTTCAAGAAATTTTAACCAAATTTTCTTACCAATAGGCAGAAGTTATAATAAATCAGTTTTAGTAAATTAATTCTAAAAAAAAAAATTATCCTAAGAATCATTTTTCATACTGGCAAATGTTCAAGACTTTATGTAAAACTGATGCGAAGTGAAATGTGAAATTTTACATCCATGTTGGACAAAATTCTGCAATGACAAATTTTGCATATTTTAAAGATAAACTTATGTGAAGAGTGTGAACTACATTAATCCTAAAGACAGACAGAAATTATTTGATGAGCATGAAATGATAATGATTTTAACCCTAACAAAGTTAACATTGCGTTGCTCTAGCGCTGCACAATTAGCTTGCATACAAGGAAAGGTTGAAATTGTATAGAAGAATTTAATAATATGGTAGCATTCCTACTGTGCTCCAAACTCCTGTCTTTTACCAAAACAATTTTCTATTCCTCTCACTTAATTTTAGCTGTAAATTCAGCCTTTGTGCTTAAATGCTCAGTGCATGCCTGCTAATGGCTGATTACTTTAGGATTTGTTCAGTAATTTGAATAGTACAAATGCAACACTGCAAGGCGAACAGAATGATAATTACTTCCTTAACCAACAGCTTTAAGTAAACCGAGCCATTCACTACTCATGCAATATGAACATCATCTACATATTGGATCATTAGGGCAAGCAATAATTAGTGGGGCAGTGGTTGCTGCAGAAGAGCTATGATGTGTTGAATATCTAACTATACATTTTTCTATTGTTATGGGAAGGTTGGTGCATGCATCTTTACATTCCCCAAGGCAAAATTAGTTGTAGCTGAGGGTGAAATGCAGTCATTTTAAATGAGGAACATGAATAATGTTAACAAGAGGTGACAATCAAGTATTAACATTGCCAGAGCAATCATTTTGCTTAGTCTGCCAGTCGTTGGCTCTGTCCATGGTCCTGACATGCTGCAGGACTGAGACAGAGGGCAGGAAATTGCTTGGTAAGTGCTCTGTGTCCTGTAAGGTAGAAGGATAGCTAGAAGAGCAGGTTACAATCAGTGGGCCAGATGTTTCCTTAAAGAGGGGGGTTTTAAGGAAAGCTAGAACTGTCAAGACTTGGGATGACTTTTTCTGTTAGAGAAGTTAGTTAAGAGCTGCTAAAGTAAATGTCTGGTAGTTGTTTTCTTTCTTTTTTTTCAGGTGAATAAAGTGTTGCATTTGCTGCTGATGTATATTAAAGCATTCCTGTCAATGTAGTCTTTTTATCCTATTTTAAATGCTATCAGTCCACTTAGTTTTGTTATCAGTTACAATAATTTATATAGATACGGTTAGTAAGCACCATAGTGTGTCTACTAGTTAACCAGCCAAATTCTTGCAGTCATGCAAATAAGGCTTTTTAACCTGTCATTGGCGTTGGGGTGTTTAAATCCCAAACCATTACGTTTTGGGTTTAAACACATTTCAAACTCAAATTCAAGTGTGATAAATCATCTCAAAATCTAACCTGAGTTTGAAGTGATTTGAAGCAAACTTTCTGACACCAAAATAAATAAAATAAATATACTTTTAAAAAGGTGTCTATTGGCAATATCACTTTAGTTTCAGGGAGCTCACCAACCAGGTATCTCAGCTAATTTTTTACAATATGCGTTTAACTTCAGAAATTAGGGACAGAACACCAACTTTATCTTAGTTATCAGTAACTTGGTTTTGTATTGTTTTTATGACGTGTCATTTTCTTGTTTATTTTTATTCTATTGTGTGTGCAGTGATTTGTGATCACTTGTCTGTGAAAAGGGCTTTATAAATAAACATTACTTACTTTATCTCAAAGAATTACAGAGAGGATGTTCGCAGTGTCATCAGAGGTCATTTGTTTTGTTTTGTTTTGTTTTGTTTTGTTTTGTTTTGTTTTGTTTTGTTTTGTTTTGTTTTGTTTTGTTTTGTTTTGTTTTGTTTTGTTTTGTTTTTAATGGTTAGTGGTAGGGCTACATTTGTTCATGTATTTAATCCAAAATGTATTCAATCCAAATGCAATTGGAGCTGGAGCAGCAAAAGTACAGTTTGTTGTGTACTTTTCATTAATTAAGCTTAAAAAAAATGTTGCTATGTTACTTTTTGCACATGTACCTCAGATCTTTAAGGATCCTTAAAATTAAGACTGCACACACACACTGCATTCCTTCTGCTAAATGATGAATATCTGCATTTAATTACCAGAAGGGAAAAGCTCCAACATTTGACAAGCACTTCCAGCGGACACTTACTGTCAAAGAGTTATAGCGTTTATTACAAATGATGGGAAAGTTTCTGCTCTCAAGGGAGCTCCTTAAAGGATCTAAGCTGCCCACAAAAGATTCTACTGGGAACACTAAATCCCTCAGGGCATACTGAATATATACAGTTGTGGCACACAGACAAATCAAATGAGAGCATAAGCCTGAAACTTTTAAACAAAACATTGGCACAGAAGACCTTTTTACATGCTCAGTGTTGCTGTATGTCTGTAGTCATTTAAAAAGCATATCAGCTGATATTTTATTAACCAATCAGCAGAAAAAATTAAGCTCCTGATTAATAATGCATCTATGAGTTTAGTGTCTGTGCTAAAGTGGTGTTTTATTTGTGTATAGCATTATTTGTAGGTGTTTTCCATGCATTTAAATGAGCAAAAAGTCTCTTTTTTAATTTTTAATTTAATGAGTAGTTAAATAGTGGCAGATGAAAAATTCAACACAGAATGCAGGGAAGTAAATTCAGAATAGGTGAAAAGAGCCTGTGTGATTTGAAAGAGAGTGTGCCACACCTCCAGCAGCTAAAGCCACATCTACTGGCCTGCATGTTAGACATGGCAGAAATGTAGGTACATTACAGTTCAAGAAAAGAACACAAATGCAGACAGACAGGAAAATAAAAACATCTCTGTTCAAATTATCAGTATAAATATATTCAACACTAGTGAATAAGAGATATAAAACACAAACACAGACATAATACTGACTATACTAACTGGTTGCTATGCAGGTTGCCATCCACTGTACATGTGTTTTAAATTAAATGCATTTTGGTGGTAAAACCTGGTACAGCTCATTTTCTCTGCTCATGTTGCCATTGCAGTTCTTTGCTGTTACTGGCTTGTGATTGCAAACTGACTAGCCTTTAATGTCAGGAGAGGCAGTGAGACATCCTCACAACACTGCAGGCAGTGAACAGAACATTTGCTGGACAACATTTAGGCCCTTTTTATTATGAATGTCAGACTCGTTACAGCTATTTTCCACGACTTCCACACCCCTGTTGGAATGCACCTTACAATGGCTGCAGCTACAGTCTAATAACATTACTTCTCAGAAATTCTCATAATGAGAGAGATACACCATGGTCAACTCACCTGCACACAGTGCTGATTTATTCATGTTTTGCTCTATTTATTGTATTGTTCTCCTTTAAGTACAGAGAATATTTTAATGTAACCAGAATACTGGTTTTGCTTTTTAAAATAAATAATTTTTTATCACATTGCATCATATATAGAAATTTCTCTTGAACATTCCTTAATCCAAGTTTGTTAATTAGTTAAGTTCCAACAAAAGTAATGGGAAATCTCAGGGAAATGTTAACAGGTTGTTTAAAAAAGTAGACAAATACAGAAGGAGAGAAAGCCTACAGATGCTTTTCATTATGCTAACTTATGCTTCCTTGCATACTCTCCCCGCCCATAACCCAGAAATTTTTCCCCAACTGGTATCATAAAGGATTTTCCAATTCCTTAATTAAACATGGCTCCTCCATGTGTAAGGTGTAAGAAGAGAGGGCGATAATGCCCCCATCAGTACAAAGTGATTTGCTCACTTCACATTGTTTAGCTGACAATTTGTTGCTCTTGGACATTGAAGTTGGTAGTCACTTCAATCGCTCATCTCACAGCTTAACTCAGAACCCGCCCACCAAGCGTCACTAACATTAATTCAGCTGTCATCACTACAAGTTCGCTGACGTTCAGTCTCTGGCTGGTTGCCACATTGCTGCTACCCTTCGGTGTTGATGCGCCTTAAGAGCAAAGGAACACGGGTGGATCTTATGTAAATGTCTTTGTATCAAGCGATTTGATGTCTATATTCTGCAGCTCCACATGTGACCATAGACTGCACACACCAGACACAGTTCATCCTCACAGTGCTTAATTTAGTTTGTTGTTATAAAATAATATATCACAGTTACAATCTGAGGTCCAATATAATGCATGATCAGGCATATGTAAATCAATCACAGTAGAGTGCAAAAAGTCATTTGCTTGTAAAGTACCACAAACCTCAAGTTTGTTTTTGTTTTGTTTTTTTATTATACATGTACGCATCCACAGCTTATGCAGTCACTCTGTTTTATTGCGCAGCAAACAATCATGCAAATAAATAGTTTCCAAAATCATAATCATTTACACTGACCGTGTAACAAGAGAGTGTAAGCTTTGAAAAGCATAATGCATAATAATAATGCTTTATTTGCTCTGGAAGCATAGATTTCTCATTTAATAGCTTCAGTTCCTCCATCCTTGCAACGCTCTCTCACATCAGAGCAAGGAGGAGTTGAGATGTGAGGAAGAGATCCAAGTGAAGGAACCAAGTAGGCAGCATAGAGGTACACGCACTTGAAACAACAGGGTGGGGGATATCAAAAGGGGTGAGGAAATAGAGGAGAAAAAAAGATACTTTCTAAATAAAATGGCAAACAAAACCAATCAAACCAGAAGTCCAAATGTTAGCAAACTAGTAATAAAATCAAACTTTAGCACTTTGTGGTGGATGCTCACGCTGACTTGAAAGATGCAGCAATAAAGGAAATGATAAGCAAAAGAAAAAGTGAAATCATAACTTTAATCTTAGAAATCTTGTTTATGTTTTTTAGAAGACTAAGTAGAGTTTATATGTCTAATAAGCCTGTAAGACACACAGACAAACAATCAGGGAAAAACAAGACAAAAACCCAACAGTAATAAAATGCAGTATTTTTAAGACCCAAGCAGTGTACAGGGTTTCCACTTTAGGGAATCCAATTTCTAGCCTAACCAAGGTGAGTTTTCTGCTTCACTAGCATGAACAGCCCTGGCCACTCACCTGCAGTGTAATTAAAGTAAAACAAACTCCATCAATCAGCTGCCATTACCACAAAGGAGGGAGGAGAAAAAAGGAAAGTGGGAAAAAAATTGGTGGAAGGAGAAAAAGAAACACAGGAGGTATTCAGGGGGGTGGGGTGGGGGAAGGGGGTGTTTGAGAAAAGGATGAAGAGACAAGACAGAAAAAGAAGAGGGAGGGTAAAAAGATAGGTTGGAAGCAGAGACGGGGAGGATTGGGGGCAGGAGCCAGGAAAAAGAAAATGAAACAATCTGGCCAAATCAGGTTTGGAGTGGAAGGTAGTGAGCAGAGTGATTACAGCAACTAGACTGACTCACACAGGGAGAGGGCCCCAGGGACACGAACACACACACACACACACACAACTTATACACAAACCCTGGTCACATACGGTCTCTGTAAAATTCAGAGCACACTATTATTGTCAAAAGAATTTCACATTTCAAGCAGTGGTTTCATACTAGGCCTCATAAACATAGGCATACTGTACAGACACCAACCATTATTGCTAGGTTTAGCGTGTCTTTGATATTTTCTAGTCTCCCCTTTCTCGAGCATCTGCTGCCGATGTGATGGGTGGGGGGCACGTCACTAACTCTGTCAACGGTCCTAGCCTCGTTTCCTCTGAAGTGTCGAGCATCATCTGTGCTGAGGTGCTCCACAGTTTATCTTCTGCCTCTTCTCAGCACCCTGCTGATAGATGCTATCTGTGCTGTTATTACCCCTCTGGTAATAAAACAACACTTCTCTCTTCCTGGTTCAGGCTGTCAGGCATTACTTTCCTGCAGTGTTTTTTTTTTCCCCTCAAACAACTGCCGACAATGACTCAAATTCACCCAAACAGATAGCGTGGGAGGGAGGTTTCTGCATCAAGAACAACTTTGGATGAAACCAGAAAGTTGTAGCCAGTAAAGATTTTAAAAGAGGACCAACAACTTGGACTTCCCAAGAACTCACCTAAGTACTGAAAATTTTGCCATTTTCATTTGTTAAATCATATTTTATATTTTATGTGAGTTGCATGTGAAGAAATGTTGGCTTATGTCTGAGGCTTTGCCAAAATGTGGGGTCAAACTATAACTTTTTAGCAAGATCTGTAAGGACAGAATTACAGGAGTCACATGGATTTTGTAGTTGTTCTAATAGTGACTAATCTCAGTTCAAGAGAAAGCGGAAATCCAAAAGTGAGATTACCAAAAAAGGAATCTAAATGAAATCCAAAACGTACGTGTGACTTCTTAGCCTGCTTTTCTCTGCCTTTCACCATGCACTAGTTAAATAAGTTGACTTCTCTCAGACTGGCGCTCAGTGTGTCAGTGAGGTGGGTGAGAAGATGGATGCTATGTTTGTACTGGGAACAAGCCTAGCTCGTCAGGACATGAGGAGAGTGACGCTAGCATCCTGGGCCATGTGACAGTTAGCTGTGACAGTTTGCTGTAATGACCTGAGCTCCTGCGCTCTCGGCAGGGTGAAGCTTTTGGAGGCGGGAGAGAGTGAACGAGGGGTGAGGGGTGGTGGCTGTGGGTGAGGCGTACAAGGGGGACAGATGCCAGCTGAAACTGTGGGAGGGGAACGAGTTTCTCTCCAGCCCTGAGGCAGCTAACACTCCAACCACATTACCATCATATAGGAGTCCATTCTGGCCAAACATTGGCCCGTCACCCACTTTGACTCCCTGCTGTCTGTTCAGTCAGCCAGTGACAGCAGTTAAACAGCTTCTACTTGAGGCACTTTTCCAGACTTTAATGTGGCAACTTTTGACTTAAACTTATACTGCCACACACAGCCCTAATATGTATTTGAGCGTGGGTGCGCTCACAATTTTTGACCACTTTTGATAAAATGGTGATGACAATATTTTTATTGATTGTGAACAAAAGGAAAAGAAAGATGAGCGACATTTCCATAAAACAATACATTAGGATGATGCCCTTCTCGTTCAGGCATCCAGCATTAGGTCCGTGGAGTTGTTAGAGACCGACACAAAGTGACAGAGAAACAAAGTGAAAGGAGGGGAGGGAAGTGACTGAACAAGACGGGAGGATGGAGACTATGCAAGTCAGAGAGGAAACAGTGAGAAAATGAGAGAGAAAGGAGAGAAAGGAATCAATGGTGGAGCGCCTGATAGATGCTGTCTACGGGGTCATTATTGGCCATTGTGTGTCTTTGGCATGGGATAGGAGAAAATGTGACAGATAATTAGGAGGTGGTGATTTAAAGGGAGAAAAGCGAGGCTTGGCTACAGGGAACACAGTCAATGGACAGAACAAATAAGTCAATAGAATAAACAAAGCCAGCGTGCTCAGTGTACATATGCACCACTAACTCAGCAACACAGCAAGGGTAGTGTCCAGCCTTGTGAGTCAGCCCTGTATATGCATGCACCACTTATGAGCTAAGAGCTGTTGGGATTACACATAATGAACCATTCCACCTGTGTGTGAAAATGCTTTGCATTTATAACAAGCTTTTCGATTGTTTTTTGTATTCACAAAGGGAACTGCATTTTTTTAATGCTGATACAACAATAGATCGTTGTGTTTTGGCAGACATTTAAAACTATTCACCTGATATGTTTATGGGTACTTCTTCCTTGGCCTTGAAACAGAAGTTTTCCAATATTCAGAATACACCAGACTAGATAGTGGAATAAATTTGTATACCAAAACAGAGTGCAAATATTGTTGAGGCAGAAATGGTTGACTGCCTGTCATTTCAGATCAACCTCCTCCATATCTGGCCCGGTGCAGGTTTGGGATGTTTGTCTGTCTATCTGCTTATCTGTCTGTGTGACTGGGTGTCTGTTTGCCTCTGTGTCTGTCTGTCTTTTCCTCTATCCAGACAGACTTGGCACATTGCCTGCCCTCTGCCACATGATTAGCCTGGAAGCGGCTGGGGTGAAATTGATTTGAAGTGGCCTCAAAGCATATGAAAGATTGATGCTTCGCATCAACTGCAGCCACTTGAATAGTCCCTTCCCACCTCTCAAATGTCCCTCTTGTTCCTGTTCTGCTCAAAACATCCTGATTTAACCAATGACAAACAAAAGTGAAAAGAAATGTTGTATATATCCTATGGAAAGTATGCATAAAACCAAAGACTGTGTTTCAGAAAGACAGAATACAGATGCATGTTAGATGTGTCACTCTGATTTGATTTTTGTATCATTTAAATGTGGATTATATTCCCAACATTTAAAAAAGATATCCATGAATCCGTGAAAAGATATCCATGATTTTGACAGTAAATATTTATTGGCATCAGACAATACTACCTGGTGACTGAAAGACTATTTTGGCGGTTAAAACAATCTCAAGATCTGAGATCCCTGACAGCAATCTGGTGATATTTTTAGGCTATTTTTTGTTATGAGGTCTAGTATGAGCTCTTTTTTTTTTTTGCACAGTTAGATGTGCTATATGGTGTTTTAGAGAAGTAAAGAGTGGCGTTCTTTCTTTACTGCATCAAGTTTGATCTAGGTAAGCTGGAGATAGCGCCAGATCACAAAAAACAGTCACCTCAAGGCACTTTATATTGTAAGGGTAAAGACCCTACAGTAATAAAAGTGAAAACCCAACAGTCAAAACAACTCCCTATGAGCAAGCACTTGGCGGCAGTGAAAAGGAAAAACTCCCTTTTAACAGGAAGAAACCTCCTGCAGAACCAGGCTCAGGGAGGGGCAACCATCTGCCATAACCAGTTGGGGCTGAGGGGAGAGAAACAGGACAAAGCACACACAATAATACTTGATAATACTTATTCAATAAGGCTCCCGTCCATGGCTACAGTTCCTTGATTTTTTTTTTTTTTTTATGCAAACATGTTAATAGCTGCAAGAAATGTCTCCCAAACAAGGATGTTGCTGACACTGTTCAACTAGATTTTATTCCTTTTTGTGCAATCACAAACATTTTGTTTTGCACATCTTACCTCAATCTATTCCTACTGGAATTTCACTAGCGGACCAATTCTGCATCAATAGGTGAATCATTTCATGCTGTATTCCTATTGCTTGGTATGCAGATGCAAGTCATAACAGCAGTCACATTCTGACACTGTCAGATGTGTTAGAAAACACTATATTAAACACTACATTACAATAGACAGTTTTTATACCATCCCACTGTGACACTGGTCATCTTCCTTTGGCAGTAAAAAGTCAGGAGCATGTGGAGATATTAGTGGTGATCCAACAACATGTCACAATGTTTGTATTCATTAAAAAAAAAATTAGGCCAGTTGTTACCATTTTTTGTTTTTGCAACTTAAAATTGTGAGCTGCATGCACAAATTTGACCTATTAGCATGATTTTATTATTTGCAATTTGTAGCTTTTAATCTAATGGCACATATGAACAGTTGTACTTTTCAAGTCTTTATCGATCTGGTTAAGTAACCACTATCAGTACAGGCTGGAAAAAATAAGTCAGTCTCTTTGCTAATGACTTCTTCAAAAGCTACTTGAAGTCAGATGGTCCAATTAAGGACACGGGATGTGAAATGTGGGTTTGTACTAACAAAGTCAGCTCTGAAAGAGATGAAAAGAACCCAAGGACAGTGGCAAAACAGCTGTAAAAATTGATACAATTTGCATATATTTTTGGCGATGTGTTTACAATAGGATTAAGATGCTGTTCTAGTTGTTCCTTAAGCCCTTGGAAAGTCTTAATTTGCTCCTGCTTCTTTTTTTCTGATATTACCATCACCTGGGATTTCCACATTTACTACAGGTGCAATTTTTTTGCCCCTGTTCAGGCACTGCTCTGCTTTGTTGGTTAGACTGCAGCTACTTCAACAGGACTAAGTTCCACAGGATCTTAGTCCTGTTGTTCTCAACCACTTTTTGGATGGGTCCCACCAAGATTTGATTCTCTTGTAGCAGCTCATCTTGGAGGATCAGCTTCTTGATGTAATCGTGGATGCTTCCTGTGTCATCTTAGATCAGGGCCATCTGTCTCCCCAGCTCATAATTCCATTTGGGTTTATGATGATTGGTAGTGTGTACATGTTGATGGCTGTGAAGTTATTTAGCTGTGACTGACCTCTTTGTATCCTCACCATGGTTCCTGTTGGTTTCTGTTATCCTGGCTTCTGGTAACCTAACCCCTTAGGGTGGGGTGGATCAGCTAGATACCATCCATGTATAGGACGTGGCTGAAGAATCCATTCTTTAAGATGAGTTGGCTGGGTTGGTTCATGCCTATGCAAAGATGGCTTCCAGTGCTGATCTTTTCATAGCTGCATTGAGTTCTCAATAAAGTTTTTTCACTAGCGTTGTAGTGTGGTGTTGAGCATTCTGCGGGGCATTAAGCCATAGTCTTTCTAGCAGTCAGTCCAGCCGGTGCTCAGGTTGGTCTGCCAGGATTTAGAGTCTAAAGCTGCATAAAAACTGGACCCACAGTAAACGAGAGTTAGAGTGAAGAACAACATTGACTGACATATGACCTGCTAGTAAATACATTAGAGGATCACCTAGGCAACCAAGCCTGGAATGCCCGCAAGTGACCAGCTGGCAGCTTCAGAGCGATGTGCAATGAGCAAATCGCTTCAGCTGTGTATGCAGCGTTAAAGTAGTTTTCTAAGAGCCCGTAGCTGGTGGATCCTTCAAGATCAGGATTGTTCAGCCTTCCATTAGCCAACCTTGGTGAGTATATGTTGTTAGCACATCACACATGCAGGGGTGCATGTGTGTGTGTGTGTGTGTGGTAACAGGTTGGACAGTCACCACCATGACCAACAGAGCCATCAGCACACATCAGCAGATGCTCCCATTCATTCCGTTCACTCCCAGTTTAATGTCTGACTGCAAATAAATACGAACATTTAGCCGTGTCCCAGTCACTCTGGGCCTCCACAGTAAGTTATTGCCAACCTCCAGATGGGCTGTGGAGCTGTAGAGTTGAAAGATGAGATGGGGGAGGGGAATAGGTGTAATTTATCACTCTGTTCAGCTAATAAATGTTAGTATGTTAGTAACACGTCAGCTGGTGTGTCCATAATTCCAAAGTATCAGTTTAAGTGTTTGGGGGCGTCGTTGCCATCAAGTTGCCAGGTTTTTGTCCCATAAAGTTGCACGATTTTTATATCAGAGAAAATTTTTTATCAGTCATAGTTAAAAGTGTGTCTTTGGAGAGTTTCAATAAATCTTGCAAGAAAATGTAGTGCTTCACATTCAGTTTGGTAAACAGTCACTTCCCTACACACACGCCCACACGCGGACATGCAACGACATGTTGGCATTCAGGGAATCTTTGTCAGAGATTTCCAGCTAATCTCAGTGTGATTATTGCATTAGGGGAAAAAAATCACAGATTCCTGCTTTACCACAATGCAATCAGACCCACTCAGAAATGACATTTTGATCCAGGCCCCAATCTTTGCCTCAATCATCTCACCCTTATTATACCAATCAACATGCCTTGTTTCAGTGCCAACTAAAGGGATTCAGTCAAATTATTGCCAAGGGAATTTGACTTGGAATTAGAAAGGGAAAGAGAAACAAATAACAACAAATGCTGGTTATTTTTGACAAGGACACTGATTGTGCCAATTTACCAAATGTAACTATGCCTGTCAAAACTCAGATAAGAGCCTGCAAAAAGGAGCAGCTAGTCAGCTTTGTTGGAGCATTTGAGGAGCACTTTGCTGTGACACTTAGCACTGTCTTCCCATTAGCCAAAGAAATGCCCTTCACTGAAACTTTGAAGATAATTAAACACATAATGGATATCACTGTCACTCTCTGACTTGTTTGCTCATTTGTCTGAGTGTGGCTGCCGCAATTGAGACCCTATTAAAAGGGAATAAATCGCCTGGTTACTAAGTCATTTCACCATCTAGGAAATGATGTGTGTGTGTGTGTGTGTGTGTGTGTGTGTGTGTGTGTGTGTGTGTATGTGTGTGTGTGTGTGTGTGTGTGTGTGTGTGTGTGTGTGTGTGTCTGTGTGTGTAGGGGTGTGGGTGTGCGTGTTTATCTGACTATCGTGTATTAAGTGGCTCTCAGTATCATGAATAATTGATTCCTTTCCTTCTTCAACAGTCATTGTTTGGACAACTTGCTAAAATGCCCATTTGATTTGACAAGACAAAACAATGGGGTGTGAGCCTCTATCATTCATTCTCTGAAATTCTCTGTATAAAAACTGTCATCGCAATTTTGCTCTCGTCCCACTTCTGTGTTCTGTGTCCATCAGGATTTACAATTCTCCCCCCATCCCGTTCTCTGTCACCACCCCTCATGCTTTGTGTTATATTTCTTCCTTCTTCTTTTTCCATTTGTGTGTTTAGCCATCAGTCGCTTTCATTTGCTTCAGTTTCTCTGTCTTTGTTCTGCATCTATAGGATGCCAGAGACTGTCAAGTTCATTTCTCAGATGCAAATGGAAAGAAATAAATCTTCAGGTTATTCTGTATTCGCTGTTTCCATATCGCAGAGTAGCTGCGTGCAAAAATGCATTTGTACCTGCATTTGTATGTTTTACAAGGGCAGTCTTTATGACTGCTGTCCTCATTTGTTTAACATGTAACTGACAAGGAGACACTTTGTGCATGCTGTAATGATGTCCAAGGCCGACCTGTAAAACTTTACTACTGCCATTACGTGCACTTAAACCAAGGAAGCGGCTGCGGTTTGTAGCTTTACACAAGATGCTTTTTGTTTTTTCTGTCAGAGAAGTGCAGTGCGGTATGTTCTTAAAGTGCTATTCACACGCCAATGAGAAGACAGAGCATATGATTCACATTATTTTCATAGTCATCAAACCATTCACTGACCCCTAGTACCCTATGAATAGATACATTGTATTCCTAATAGAGACAACTCCTATTAGGATAGAAATTTTTCTTCATAGAGTAAGGGTGATCACTCAGAACATTTTCATATTGATTTGATGTGACTCTTCTCATTATAAGGACTAGCTAACCCAAACCATGGCAACAAACCATCCTCACGGCATCCCATCACTTTAGATAGGGTTCAGATCTGTATCAGACTGCATTGCTGCTAGGTACAAATATGTAGTACAATACCCCTGGAAAACTACAAATTAAGATTTTCAAACTTCGTTCTATATGTGGTGACAGAGAGAGACATATTAAATAGGAATTTTAGTGACCTGCTTTCTTTTCTGTCCATGTCATACCTCCCAGTCTTCTTTGCAACTTAATGTATAACTCATGTTGATGCAGTCCAGTGGCCTTGGGATTTTGTTTCATCACTTTCATCTCACCTTTTTCTTTAGTGCCCAACCCCCACCTACACAATCCCCTCTTTGGTCTTGGCCTTCCACGCTTGGAGGAACAGCATGAGGCGGCATGGCCTCCGTGCAGCTGACTGATTATTGTAATTCATACACTTTAATTAGCTGCACAAACCATTAGCCACAATTAGACTATTACAGAACGTTTTGTGGCAGGAGTCAGCCCCAAGATTGGCGTTATCTGCTGGAAGGAAAGAGAGAAAAAGAGGAAAAGAGAAACAGAGAAAGGGGCAGGAGGGCATAATCTATTTAGCAGAACATTAATGTGTATGTGTATTTAAACTGTTTTTTCGGTACATTTTAATAATACTACAACATCCAGGTGTTGTTCATGTGCACGCTTCACAGTATTTTCAACCTTGGTTCTAAATCAGTTTAACGGAAATTGTACACAATTTTGGATTAAACACAGTTCACTGGTACATTCATTTCTTTGTTCTCAGTCTTCTACCTTTCTTGATGTAATTTTTTGTTGTTGTTTTTGGTTCTGACAGACAAAATCTGATGGCAGTGAGTGCAGCCTCACATTTTCTGTCACACTACTGTAAGTATGAATCACTAGATGATTTGTGCCACAAATTTTGCCTGAAACGGCAGGGTGAGTTTGGTTATTAGACCTTTGAATCCACCACAGCACGCTTGACATAGCAACTTGATCCTGCAGTACATATATACATCACCTGCATGACAGTTAAGACATTACATGGTTGAGTGAATTGAAGACTACACACAAAAAAAAAAAGTGCTGCGTGCTGATTTACATGCATTAAAAGCATCATGTTGGAGTGAAAATGTATAGGTGGCTTTCATGGAGTAATATACTGTATGCTTGAAGTATTGCTGAAGATGATAATACAATACTCTTGCAGCAACTCCTATATGCATATGTGTGGTTGAGTTTAGAAGTACACTGATGTGTAAAAGTAATTTTCAAAAAAGCTCCTAATAAAAGTTGGCCTTTTATTGTTTTTAATGAATTATTTTACCTCTTGGTTGTCTTTGTCACACTTATACACGACCCTCACATGCTTGCACAAGCTTGACCACGATCATGACAATTTCCGCTTGGCATCCAGCCCTTTTCAGCATACCTACCTGTGCTCTCGCTGTACATTGACTTTTTTATGTTGCTCATTAGGCCACGTTGCAGTTGCTGTAAGTGAAGGCACAAAGGTTGCACTGATGGCTATTAGACCTAATGCCACCAATAAGCTCTGCTGTGCGAGAGGAAGCAGCCCTTCAGCACTGACAGCATGGCTCAGTGCCTCCACATTCGATCTATATGTTTGAAAATGGCAGAAACCCTCAGGCACAAAATAATATTGCCATTTTTTTTTTTTAAAGTAGAACTTCAGCACATTAAAACTCTATAAGACATTGGATCAGTATGATGTGTGACTACACACACTCACTACGGTGGTAGTTCAAACCAGGGGGTGCAGCCCACTTTAGGTCCTCAGCGTCTGAAAGGGACAAAGACAAAGAAGTTATTAGTTTAATACTGTAATGCACCAAACCTTATAGAACTTTTCAGGGTCACCACTTAAAATCAAGCAAGCTGTGCGCAGAGCAAAAAGGTGACTATAATGTTAGCCAATGTCCAGCCAATTAGTAAAAGGGGAACCGATTGTTATAGAGAACACAACCCAAATGCAAGGATTGAAACAATCCAATAAACCAAAACAAAAAGAACAAAGCAAATGGCACATCAAAACCAACACAATAAGCAACACAAAAAAGGCAAAACAGCAGCGTTCTATGAATGACGTACCAACGGTCCATAAAGTGCGAGCTTCGGAGGGAGTAAACCTCCAGAGGCGGATTCTACAAAGCACTGGCAGCAACAATCAGCAACAATGTATCCAATTCATACGAGGCAGCGGAGATGTAAACGACGACTCATACCTGTGACAGCTATGGAAATCAGGTGAGCAGGAAACAGAATGTGCAGTAAGCTGCAGGAGAGCAAGCGAGAGAAGCTCAAAGCAGCTACCCACTATTTATAATGTAACCATGTAGGCAGTTGGCTGCTGGTCAAGCAATTAAGCAAGGCAACACTACAACACTATTTTCTCTTCACCAAAAACACACAGAAGAATGTTATACTGTAAACAATGTGCAATATTTTGGATGTGAGGAACAAAAACATCAGACTTGGCATTTTGGCATGGTGTCTTTTAATGAGTAAGTCCATGTTGAGTGTTTACATATAATTCCACGCAACACCGAAAGAACATAGTCTAGTTGTTACAACTGGAAATTTTCCAAACTAAAGTGGTGCTGGTAAGATGATCATATCCATCTAGCGGTGAGCTCATTTATCATTCACACTTGTTAACATTTGCATGCACCCACTAACGCTCATGGGTACAGCACACACACATGCACAATACCCAGAGGATTAAGGAAATTTGAGCAGTGCAAAGCATCTCCACGGCCAGCAGCAGGAAACCTTTGAGACTTTGTTAATGTTTGTCCAGCCTTTGGCATACTGTCTTCCTGTATCAAAATTGTTAGGTTTTCTATGAGCCGTCAGCAAAAGTGACTCCATCTTGCCCTGTTCTCACATGGCTACATTGCAATTGTCTGCTCCAGTGAAGCCTATTGCCGTGTGGGAAAGGTCTGCTCTTTCATGGACACACATACACATGCACTTACCCACACATACACTTTTGCATCTGGCTGATTCACTTTACTGAAGCCCACAGACCCCCGACCGCATGATTTATCTAAGCCAGCGAATCGCACCATTCAGGTTGTTGCAAAATCATTCCAGCTCCTCCAGCACTCCAGCTCTATAAACGTTTATTCTCAGTGCTAAGAGATTAGCAGTGTGGGTTTTTTTTTTTTTGGTTTGGGTTTTTCTTCTTTCTAAACTCCCAGTTATATTTGTCAACACATCAACATTTTAGGTATTTTGGCAGTGCTATTACCAAGACAAAATCAATTAACGCGGTCACTGCATGATGAATTGCTTAAATTGACAAACAATCTGTCTTCCTTATAGCTATAAGATTTGAAAATCCAATGATTAAAAAGTTGGCAGACTATTTACATTTTAGGTGTACCTAAAATACAGTCAGTCAATGGAGAAACCTGATCAGCATCTCAGTCTGATTCATCCAGTGGCAATGCAAGACTGGTGGGAAAGTTTCAAGACGTGGCTTATTTAACCATTAAAGCTGGTATAAAAAAATTTAGCAAATGATATGAATGCTGTCTAACACCAGTAAACTTTCAATAAGACATGCACTATGTTGTTAAAAGAAGATTTAGGCAGCTGTAATAGGCAGATGAGAACAAAAGAAAAACTGCACACAGAGAGATTTGAGGCATGGCTGATTTAGCACTGCAGTGATTTTGGTAATTGAATAAAAGATGAGATTATCACTAATATGTAAAAAAAAAAAAAAAAAATTAACTATTTTGCTTGCAGTATGTTGCAACAAGCTATTTTAGTACTGTACTAAACAGATATAATTTGATCATTTTAGACATATTAATACCTTCCATCTTATTGTCAGCTGAGGTCACCTTTTACCTACAGCCTGTTTTTAGCACTGCACAGATTCCACCTCTCCTGTTTTCCAAAGGTAGAGTAAGTTCAAGAAGTGTGGAACAAAATAAAGAATTGACTCTTGTAGTTTATGGATTCTGTGTGGCAAAAAACATTTTTACAATTACGCAATCAATTCTATGGGATATTTGTTGAAAATGACATTGTAGATCATTACACATCACAACTGTTGGGTTGTCAGTTGTTTTTTGTTGTTGTTGTTTGTTTGTTTGTTTGTTTTTGTTTGTTTGTTTGTTTGTTTGTTTGTTTGTTTGTTTGTTTGTTTGTTTGTTTGTTTGTTTTGAGAAGCAGAACTTCTGTTGATAGCTTATCATGAGCAGCTTTTGGGGACAAGTCAGTTCACTGCTTCACCACATCTTACACAGAATTTTGCCCTGAGTTCAGAGTAACAATAGTGATCACACTAATCACTGAAAACACTCTACTGCTCAAATGTGCCTGATTGTCCAGGCAGGGCCAAAAAAATATTGCTACAAATGAATTGTTGCTTTTTGTACAGAATCATATCAAACTGGCCTACAGAGAAGAATACTCCTGACAGCCAGTGCTAACAGCGCTATAGGATGTCAGAATAGCAAAGGCTACAGTTGTTAGCATTAGTAGATATGATAAAACTGTACCCATTAAATTGCCAGAGTAAGCCCAAACCTTTGTCTCACCTTGAATTTCTCATCATCAGATATTGGGTAAATTCTGTCAGCTTACCATACATTAAGCTTGAGTTTCCAACCCCAACAGTGGGCTGTCCACACATTAGCTTTGCGGTCATGCGAAGGGCAGATGCTACTGAAGGGGAGATAATTGGTGGCGAACTGTCTGAAATGCATAATTAGACGGGACAAGAAACTCCCCCTCTTTTCTTCCTTCCCTCGTCACTCAGCCTTTTCACTGGGTGATCTGAGTACCTTAGCATGAGCTTTGATCTGGGCTAAAGTTTCCTGAGCCCTTTCAGATAGGATCAATTTGCTTCAACACGCATCACTCTTTTGCTTTCTTGTCTGGCACAGAGTGGCTGGTTGCAACACGTTGGTAAGCGTGCAGAACTGCGGGAGGTGTTGTGTCTCTGTCTTTTTTTTTCTTCCAGCGTCCCCTGATCCCCTGTATCTACCAAAGGGACTGTGTCTTTGTAGTCTCTGAACTACATTATGAATGATTATCCCTTTACATGATTATTATTCCTCAGCACACCATGGCACATCAACTCAGACACAGACAGAGCGCCTGGACTCCTCAGTTTTGCATTATGGCTTCATTATATCCACAGTTTCATGCCTTGAAATGTGCAGCAAACACAGAAGTTCATCCATTACAGTGAAAAGCTGAGATGTTAAACAGTTCATTTACCAAAGGTTTTATTGGTGACTGAAAAATGGCGTCTGTTGGTGATTGCTTTTCAGTTTTAAATATGTAAATGGGTTTCAAATATGCAAATGGTTTTCTGTTTATGATTTCTGGCTCGAACAGGCTCACAAGGGTTTGATCTGAGAGTTTAAAGTCATCAGTTGTGCCCCTTGTGCCATGGCACATTACCATCTCATCCTCTCCCCAGTCCAATAAAAGCAGCTTGAGTTTAATGAAGGAGAGTTAGGAGAACTAGAGGTCATTTGGCCTATTACTGATGGTCACAACAAGAGAGAAGGGACTGGTTGAGGAGGGTAAGGAAAAAAGGCAATTATTAAGATAACTGACTGTTAGCAGGATCTTGAGGGAACCGTTAAGGATTTGGGGACATATGTTTACTGGATTTCTTGTTAAGAGTGAGATGAAAACATCAGATCTTGTCTGGGAAATAAATAAAAGCTACAGCCAGAAGACAGTTAGCTTAACCTAACACAAAAACCGAAAACAGCTGGTATGTTTCAGCTCAGGAGCTCTAAATATAACTGATGAACCTGCAATTTTATATAGTGTTACATGCAGTCTTGACAAATTAACATATGTGGGGCACATACATTCATGTCCATCAGTATTTGGACTATGAAACCATTTCTTGCCCTCGGTTAAATTCACCCTCACAATTTGCTTCTGTGCACCACCGCAGTGGATTTTAAATCAAATGATCAAGATATGACTGAAGTTCCTAGTGTTGAGCTTTCATCTGGTAGCTGTTCAGTGAAGAGTATCCCAACTCTTTGCCTTGCCTCTTTGGTTGCTTTTGCAGTTTGGCTGAATCTGAGCAGAATATAGCTCTGTACTCTTCAGAATCCATTCTGCTACTTCTATCAGCAGTCACATCATCAGTAAACAGTAGGGTCCCAATTCCACTGACCTATGCCATAATATTGCCTCCACCAGGTTTGACAGATGATGTGGTATGCTTAGCTCATGAGCTGTTTCTCTCCTTCTCCATACTTTTTTCTTCCAGTTATTCTGGTACAACTTAATCTTGAATTCATCTGTCCAAATATTTTATTTTTTCCAGAACTGTGCAGGCTCTTTTAGATGTTTTCCAGCAAAATCTGATCAGACCTTCTTGTTCTTGAGAGTAACTTTGTAAACCCTTTGCATTTCTATGCATTTCCATTCTTGACTGCAGACTATGGCAGTGATACACCCAATTCCTTGAATATGGTCTTGAAAAGGCAAGATGTTGTGAAGGGGTATTTCTTTCCTTTGTGTGTTGCTGAGCTGGCCAGTGCATTCCTTGTTTTTAAGAATATACCAGATTGATTATTTGGCCACTACAGTTTTTGCTATCTTTCTGATAGGTATATAATCTTTTTTTTTCAAACAATTGTGCCTAATTGTGATTAATCTGTAATAAAATAATGAGGGAATAGGCCTCACTAGGCCATGAAACTGTGTGTAAGTCAATTGCCCATTTAATTTCGAGCCTCTTAAAATGGGGAAATATATGTATAAAAATTGCTGTAATTTATGAACAATTGTGGCAATAATTTAGTTAAACCCCTCGAAGGAAAACTGAAAGTCTGCACTTTAATTACATGTTAACTTGATTTGATTTGGTGGTGTACGGAGGCACATGCACCAGATTGAAGAGTCTTACTATCCAAAAATCTTAATTAGTCAGAATCAGCAAACTAAGTCATAATTATCAAATATTTTACATGAGTCTAACATAGGAGACTTACTGTGTGTTGAATTTTGACTGTGTCTGTGTTAGAGCTTCTGCTGTGTCCTTAAAATGATATTTTAATGTTTAAAAACAATTTAATTTGTTTATCTACTTATTTATTTGTGTGTTTTTGTGTCCGTGCATGCGCCTGTGTATCTGTGGATGCTGTGCAACCCCTAAATAAACACAAAAAAACACTATTGTAAATATAAAGTGGATATATGCAGTACTGCTCCAAAAACTGAGTATAGCATCAAGACAGTTAAACTTCTGGGACATTGATCGGGTCAGTTAAGTAGCAGAGGGGGTTGTTAATCAATTTCAGCTGCTTTGGCGTTAATGAAATTAACAACAGTTTTACTAGAGGTGTTGACTAGACTGTTCCACAAGATTTGCATTTGCTAGGGTCAGTGTCACTACTGGTAGCGTGAGGTGATACCTGGATCCTACAGAGTTCACACAGGTGGTCCAGCTCCTCCAGGATGGCACATCAATATGTGCCATTGGCAGAAGGTTTGCTTTGTTTCCCAACACAGTCTCAATAGCATGGAGGAGATTCCAGCTCACTGGTGTGAATGTCTCTTATCAAATAATCAGAAACAGACTTCATGAGGGGGGCCTGAGGGCCTGACGTCTTCTAGTGGGCCCTGTGTTCACTGCATGGCACCATGGAGCCCGCTTGGCATTTGCCGTGGAATACCATTGTCAGACCCTACGCTGGTGCAGTGGGTCATGGGTTCCTCCTGGTGCACAACAATGGTCGGCCTAATGTGGCGAGAATATGCAGGCAGTTCCTGGAGGATGAAGGAATTGACACCACTGATCACAGTCACCTGACCTGAATTTAAGAGAACACCTCTGGGACATAATTTTTTTGTCCATTCAACGCCACCAGGCCCAGATCTGGTAGGAGATCCTCAGGACACCATCTGCTGTCTCATTAGGAGCATGCCCTGATGTTGTTGGGTATGCATACATGCATGTGGGGGCCACGCAAAGTACTGAGTACTATTTTGAGTTGCTGCAATGAAATTTCAGCAAAATGGACTAGCCTGCTACATCATTTTTTCACTTTTATTTTCAGTGTGTCTTAGAATTCAGCCCTTTATAGGTTGATCATTTCATTTCCATCAAATGATGTGGCATCCTTTTGTTCCTAACACATTACCCAGTCCATATCAGTATAGATATCCAGCATGATTTTTTTTTCCCCTTTGAGATGTGATCTGATGTGTTACTTTTATAACTATTGTGGTAAGAAAAGATGTTAAATGCTTCTCTTACGTGGGGATATTAAACATTCACTAGTTACTGACTAACCAAATACCGACTAGTATTCAATATGTATTGTAAAATATGATTTCATTTCTTCTTCTTTTTTTTTTACCTAATTGAGATGGTAGGGGCTGTGTTCCACAATGAACCTTAAAATATTAATTCAACTGAGACTAAGGCTTGCAGCTTAAATTCTCTGTGGTGCTCTACACTGTTCACCCACAACATTAAGACCACTCACAGGTGAAGTAAGTAGCACTGGTCATGTTATTACAAATCAGAGTTCTATTGGGAAACGTTGGGTCCTTGCATTCATTTGGATGTTATTTTGACACTTATCACCCACCTAAACACTCCTGTATGCCGAGCACCCCACTCACCCCACCCCCGACCCCTCGGAATGATGTTCCTAGATGTCAGCAGCATCCCACAGCAGGGGGAATACTCTTGTTTTACTTCAAAAACTGATTAGAAACTGTTCTAGGTATACAAAGGAGAGCCAAAGGGAAGCCTCACCTACCTACAGAATGTGCTACCTTGCAATGCGCACAGGACACAAAGGATCCACTGTCTAAGTCCTGGTGCCAGACACCATAGAATATCCCCAGGGGTCTCCACGTCCATGTCTTTGATGGAACTGAGCTGTTTTGGCCACCCGAGGGCAGATCTACGAAAAATTAGGCCGGCGGTTTTAATATTCTGGCTGACCAGTGTTGTAATGTTACACAAAAATATTTAACATCATATTCTGATTAGAAAAAATCAGTTGTGTTTAATTTGGGTGGAATAAATCAGGTGAAGAAAATTCAGTAGTTACATAGCCTCCCAAATTGATCCCAGATTTTATAGAGCCAGTGAAATAGTCTGAGGAATAACCCACCTTAATGCTCCCAGTAAAAAAAAAGAAAAAAAAAGAAAGTAGCTTTTCTTATCAAAAAGTGAGCATGTGTAAATAGTGTGAGTGTGTGTCCCAAATCTTAAAGCTATTTCTTTTAGTATGAAGAACAAATTCAAATAATCTTACTGGACATTGTCTTTTTCCTTTCTCATTTTGCATCAGCTGTAACACATCTGCACAGAGGCCACCAAACTAAACTGTCGGGTGTACAGTAAACTGACAGTACATACCCATAATGCTTGTGCCAGGCTCTGAAAAGGGAGCTATTTCCCTCCCTCTCCTCCTTTGCTCTCCTCTCTCCATCTGTTCCTGGGCTGAAGCAGGGTAAGGAGCCAGGGAGGGCTACGAGCTGGAACAAGTCTATCTGCAGCAGCAGGCCTGGCCTCAGCAGCCACAGAGGGGCTCAGACTGAATGCTAGAGCCCCCTCTTCCTCCATCCAGATGCAGATGACTTCGCTTCCTCCGCCTCTCTGCCGCACAATAATACCCTTTTGTAGCACAAGGGCAGAATCCCAGCTTTGTCCAGTCAACCTTAATTTATGGCACACATATTCTGGACGCACATATTGTTGCACAAGCTACAAAGGCATAAGCTTTCAAAGAGGTGGAGAGGAAGTGCTGGCAAGAGGATTCTAGCACTTTCTTTGTTTGAGAAATGGCATAAATCATTCACTACAACACGGCATTTGCGGCTTCACCACTGCATTGATTTTCCAAACTTCAAAGAGGTCTAGTGAGTCAGAGGTGATTCCTCCCTCCTGCCCCCACGGTCATCTTATTACATTTCTATAACTTTCTATTTCAACAACCACTGACTGCCAATCATGTTGTGGCTTCAGATGTTCATACTACTCCTATTTACAAAATGTAAAAAACACAGTGAAAACATCTTGAGTAATTTCTGTCTAAAGGAATGTTACAATGTTCAAAAATGGGTAAAAAAAAAAAACACTCATATGTTCTTGCTCAAGCTTGCAGTATTTTTTTTTCCTTTTTCTTACAACCTTTCTCAGCATGTACGCAAAAATCTATCCACTTTCATTGAAAAGACATTTGCCTGTGGCCCTTACATATGTGGTTCTTTGGCCCATCTCACCTTTTTCTCTCTCAGATAAGACCTGTGCGATGAAAGAGAACTGTATTCCTCTTTGTCTCCTGTAGAGACAGTTTTTGTTCTCCTTGACCTGCCATCCATAGTCTAATCTAAAGTGACTGACTGCCCCCTGATGCAGAGAGCACCAAGCTAGACCTTTCAGATTTCTGCTTTTACCATGAACATGACAAGAGAAACAAAAGGCTCAAAGGGAGAAAGCAAAACCCGCTGATAAACTGATTGGCATCACCTGTGATATGTGAGTCAAAACTATGTCGGCACATGACTTTGAAAAAGAAAAGTTTACTTCACTGACCTGGCATCACGCAACACCTTGGTTTTTGGAGGCATTCCATGTGCGGCAGGACCTGCGAGGTTTTATTCATGTGTGGCTGCGCGTATCTGCAAGATATGGAGGTTTAAAGTGGATGTACAGCAAAAATAGAAAAAAGTAAAGCTGCATATTTAGCATCTTTAAGAATTTCTTTTGTAGAAATCCTCTTAATAAAGCTCCCTACAGTAGGTGAACCCTTAGGTGAAGATTTTTATTAAGAAAGCAGAATGTCATTGGGACGGGGGGGGGTCTCTTTAAAGGGCAAAGATGACCAGCAAGGCTAACAAGGAGAATATGGTTTGACAGCAGGTGCACCAAGATGGCATTCAACATTAAACACAACCACAAGAGCGCCACATTAAATACATGAATTGAGTATACTGATGTAGCTCAGCACTACTCACTAAGTTTCATTTTCAGTCACATTTTGGCCTTTGCTGGGAACTTAAAATCAATGTTAGCCTTCAAAGCAAAGTGCATACATTAAATGATTCATGTTAGATCAAGTAGCTCTGTCAGAGAACTGCAAAAATATGCTTTTAGCTGAGCAAAAACATATTGGATTACTGCACCAGTGGGGACCCTTATCTGATGCACATCTGAGGAACATTACATTTATTTGGCAGACAGCTTCATCGTGATAACCTTCTGTCAGAGAGTAATACATACTAAGCAATGGTCTATGCAAAACTCAATCATATTTGATCAAATAGCAGTATAAATCAGGAACAAATCCTCTATATATCTACAGCAACCACCTGTATAATTGCAAGACCTCTATTAAAATGTCTTGATTAATAAATATGTGACCGAAGCTTTCACCTAGTTGTTTCAACAATCTCCAGATTGGAATTCAAAGAGACAGATAGCATGTGAATGATGGCAAGCATTATCATGTCTTTTCCATAGTGATCTAATGGCTATCTAGCATTAATAAAGGGAGGGAATTAAACTGGAGCAGATGGTGCGAGTACATCACTGGCTCAGGAGCTATTTATTAAATGCATTATTAATTATTTTCAACATGATGAGCTCGGCTGGCTTCCTTCTGGAATGACTCTGAGAAAGAGTTCTCAACCCCCACTGTCATTAGGTAGGTCTTTCACACATCACCAAACCTGCCATCAGGTTAGCAAGACATACACAAATTCATGTGCACCATTCTGTGGTTTCTACCATTTGAATGCATTATCTAGTTAACAGAAAATGCTTCTTTACCTGTACTCAAAAAGCTGTATTTATGCACTTTAGGTTGAATTGCCCAGCTGTTAGTACTCTGTGTCGCTGTGTCACTAGGCTGAGCTCATGCACTTTAAATGACACGCAAACATTTATACACATTGTGATGCCTTCTCTAATGCCTGAAATGCAGGTTCGAGGTGACAGTTTCCTCAGCTGCCACGGGGAACAAGCCACCTGCCATACCACTTCCTAACCTCAACAAACAGACACACAAACTGAAGCCTTTATCCACATTCAAAGAGGTGGCCGAGGACAGGAATGTCACGACTGACAAACCCTAGTTCACGCTCTGCTGCTTCCACTAGCCAACTATCATCTCTAAACACCTTGCATACTATATTCCTGCTGCATGTGGGTGTTTTATAGACCACAATTCTTTTGTTTTTGTTTAGACAATTGGATAGAAAACACCATTCGACTTACAATCATGCCAAAAGGCATCGGGCTAAGATAACAACAATTATAATTGTTACATGTCATGTCACACAATATAATTTCACAATTGAGTCCAAAGAGCATCTCATTTTTAGCAGTTTTGAAAATGTAAATATTAAGATCAAGACTACTTTTCCTGAAAGTATTTGAAACCATTGCACAGCAGAAGCCAAACAAAATTATAAGAAAGGTTGATAAATACTGTACACACCATCACTCTGTCTCTTCCACTCTTTCATTCTCTCACCCAGTCATGGCCTGAACTGTAGCTGAACTGAGCCTCTTGGGAACTTTAGTTGGCCAGATCGTTAGCTGGCTGACCCACCTGGAAAGAGGAAAGGAGTGAAGGGTTAGAGGAGAGTAGAAAAGAGGTATAAAGTTAGCGATGGGCGAAGTGGGAGGGAGGATGATGGGAGGTAGGCAGAGGTGCACTGGATCTATGCTGAGCGCTAAGAACAACAAGGTTGCTTCAGAGCACAATAAACTATGCACTCAGTATTACAACCTGGCTGTGGTATTGCATGCCAAATAACTTACAGATACAGAAACCTGTGACACCTCTGGCGCATACAGACTACACCTTAATAAAAAGTACTCACTTAGAGCTTTACCTCATTCCTCTCTGGTCTGTACTTCTTCCTACTCATAAATAAAAAGCTGATTGTCCATACCTAAACAGCCTTCATTAATATTGATGTTTGTGATCATGCTCAGGTTATACAAGCAGCACATTTACAATGAATCATAGGCCTGTCCAGCCTGTCACTGACTCATGTACAATTGATACATCTTCTACAATGGTAACATGTCATCAATCAAACGCATCTTTAATTGGTGTTTCCATAACAACAATTTGATGATTTGTTGAAAGCTGTTGAATAAAGTCCTCAAAGCAGCTAATGTTTCATGATGATTTTTTAGACACGTTTACTATAACCTTTGATGTTGCATTGCATCTCTTCACTCATGTTCTTCATGGTATTAAGTATATGAACATAAATCTTTATCACTTTTGACCTTATGAAAAACTTAAGCCGTTTTTTATTATTTTCTTTCATACCTCGCATACCAACAGCAAAATACGTGATAGGGATGTTTGTGGCTTTATCGCTTTTATAGTTACACAGTTGATTTCAGGCTGATCAAATGTGAACTGATCTGGAATAGTCTCAATTTGCACAAAAAAAAGCAGAACCTGCAAAAATACAACACTTCATTGGAATTGTCATCTTTGTAGATTTTCAGTCAAGTTCTCAAATTTAAGGCTAATGTGTTAGATGTTAATTTTCAAAATGGGTCAAATTTGATCTGAAAGCATGAAAGGTTTAATCATATCACAGCAATTCTGCTAAAAAAAAAAATGGCCCTGGAAAGCTGTGTAACAGCATGGTTTCTCCAACAATGTTGCAGTGACACAAAAACAGAAACACTGTGCCATTTTCAGTCATTGCCCAGTTCTTGTATTGAATCCATGTTTATTTAACAACTTTCTTCTTCAAGTTTGCCCTGTTGCACTTACAATTTTTCTGTTTGGTGTGTTTGCAATTATTCGTGACATTACGGGTCATTTCTCCTTGAGAATTTGCAACCTGTGTGATTGTGCAATCGCTCGTTTCCTCTTTCATGGACCTTTCTTTGGGATTTCTCCATGCCAGCCAGTTATTTTCTCAAGTATAGTGTTATTACAGCTGACAAAACCAGTAAAATGAGCTTCAGAATTAAAATCCATGTTGTCTTACGTTTTAGATTAATTGCAGTGCACGGAAAAGATTTGCAAAATACAGATTTATATCTCCTCCTTAACAAAGACATTATAACCCGGTTAAATATTTAAGGAAAAGCTTTTTTTTCCCCCTGCAGCAATCTCATTCCCAGATATCTGAAGTTGGACATGCATGTGTAACATTTCCATGCATATTTTTCTGCTATGTGTGTGATACGTAACAACCCAGCAATCAGACATGTTCCTGTTATTTTACACATACAGACCATGATCTATTTGTTCATGGATTAAAAAATTATTTTGACCAAGTATTGCAGGGACTTTTCATCATTTTTGTATATAAAATTCAGCATCTGTTTAGAAAATTTTCTACTTTGTACTTTTCTTTATGTGCACTCTCATGCTTATCGTGCTTCACTAAAAAAAAATCCACACTTGCCTTGCAGGGACCTGCAGTTATTTGCCATGTGTAAAAAGAAAAAAAACACATTCTGTTCATCTGTTCATGGTTTTGTCATGTAATTCCCAAATGCGAGCCAGAAGGGTTTTCTTTTTCTTTTCATTTTTTGCTGGTATGGGAGATATATTGAGTCATTTACTCAATGTTAAACTAACTTTATTGTTTCTTGATACTGCACCACTCTCCTCAGCCATTTGGAGGGGCAGATTTGGGGAATGAACCAGCCAAGAGGGTGTCATGGTGAATTTTTCCAGGTCTTGGCAAAGGGACAAACTCTTCCTCACATTTGACAGTTCTGGGCTTCAGTCTGAAAAAGCCCTTATTTTGCCATTTTTAAACATACTGCCTAAAGAGTCACAGTATCACCACAGCATGAAGATGTTAAAAAAAAAACAGGCAAGTGAGGGTAGTGTTTACTAAGTAAGTACTGGGAGAATGAAACAGACAGCAGTGATGGTATCAATAAAAATAATAACATGAAAATGTATATTTACCCAAATGCTTCCATTTGGTCTTTTGAGCCTGTGTCTTGTTCTTGTCTCACCTTTTCATGCATGTGAGCATATACTGCAGAGACAGTCTACTGACAACATACCGGCTGTTTGGTGACTCTTTGTTTGAATTAACACCTGATTCAATATGTGCAGTAGTTTGCAATTTAATTAAAGTGTTTTAAACTATTTGAATCAAAGATTATCACCTGAGACATCTCATGGTATAATGTTGAAACGGCTGGATATAGTTTCCTCTCACCACACTTCATCTAGCTATTATCTAGCATTATCCCACCGAGGACTGAGCTTCTCTGGTCCACAAGGCAGAAAAAAAATCTGTAGACATGTCCGCTGCAGGGGACAGATTTGTTCTTTTGTCAGCAAAGAAGGGGAAAAAATGACTTGAGGACAGAAAAGGGGAATAACAGACCATGTTAAATAATACTAAAAGCTTACAGGGACAAACAGTGAATGAATATAAAACACTGAATATTTTTGTGGAAAGTATTTATGGAAGTAAGGAAGACTTAATAGGCCAGGAGAGACAAAGAGTTGTGAACAGATATATGGGAGTTTCATGGGGAATGTGGATGAAGCGTGTCCATTATAGCTCGATCGAGGGAGTGAGGGTAGGTGATACAGTAAGAAAAGGATGATTGGGATCAATTAGGTTAACTACTGAAGACACTGGAAGAATTTGAAAGCAGCTACCATTTTACGTTGTTGTCTTCCCCAGCTTTCTTTACAGTACCTCCGCTCCCTCGTTCCTCTTTTCCTTCCCCACTGCCATTGTTCCCCACCCTCCTTCTCCTTTTCCCCTCTCCCTGGCAGAGAGCTCAGGGAACACAGTCCTCCTCTGTCAGCCCCCCACACCCCCGTCTTCTGCTTCACAGGTAATTAAATGGATTTCCTGTCTTGTAGTCGGCGAAAGAACATGACCCTGCACTCTGCCAGAGCGTGTCCAAAGGCACTCCGGGGCTGGCTCCCTGCACCATCTGCATCTCAGTGTCCGAGCAGAGCAGTGGCCCTAAACAAACACACTCCACCCTGGGGACTGTCAAGCCACAGGCTCCCCGACTAAACACACTCCGCAGATACAGTGAGTGGTAATGAACTATGGGGAAATAGAGCTGTAAATACCAAAGAGCTGAACTAGGGTAACACGGTACAGTATAAGCATTAACAATAGCTCAGCTGCAGCTGTTATCCAGTTCAGGGCAGTTAGTACTGTACAGAATTACCAGAAAAGGGTCTTCTTTTCATTTTTTAGAGAAGTCTTAAGTTTGGAGTAAACATTTAGAAACAAAGAATAGTCTTCATATAGATTCTCTGAGAAGCAAAATGAAGATGAGGCATTTTTCTAAAATAAACTGTCCATTTAAATGACTACACACAGGTGTCCACCCAAATTCTGTGTAGATGCTAATTCTGAAAGCAGGGAATACAGAAGATAAATGCAGCTGGCAGTCAACAGTATGAAAGCCAGCGGTTCCCAACGGCAGCAACTTACTGTCCACCCCCCTCACCCCCCCCCACACTGTGAGGAACTTACTCCATCAGCAGGGCCTGAGCACACTTCAAATACAGGCCCAAAGATTAGCAGCGTGGGAGCAGATCTCTCTTTTAACCTGCGCTACTTCAAGCATCTTGACACAAGACTTCATAGTTCTGTCACAAGGAGGAATTACACCTGACAAGTCTGCTTACGGGCATGTGAGAACGTGTATGTGTGAGCAGGAGCCCCTCAAAAGCGATGGCATCAATGCAAGAGCTCAAAAGACATTGTGATTTTTATGGCCAATTTAAATGGTGCTGGAACATTTGGACTGATGAAAAGGTAAGAGTAAGTTTGAAAAGCGCATGGTCTGCAAATACTTAGTCTTTCAGACCATTCTCATAATTTCCGATTAAATAAAAAATAAAATAATAAAATAAATCCCCTTGCAGTCAAAGCCAGTGCACCAAGTTTGCGATTACATGTGCATATGTAGGAGAAGGCTTTAGTAGCTGTACCACCAGCCAGGTAAAAATAATCACAAGACACCACTGGTAGCCATTTCAACAGGTCACAGCTCAAGGCACTACCTTCCTGTAGTAACCACCCCTGAGTCTGAAGGTGGACTTCGCTATTTCCCTGGCCTTATGACCCTGCCATTAACAGGCAATTGAGATGAACCAATAGAAATCACAGCTCGCGCTCAGAATTCATTAACAGCAAAAGCGTGACGAGTCACAAGAAGCACATTGATGCGGAGCAGGGTAACACTGCTTGGCTTTTTTCCCCCCACCATGACTGCTGAACATAAATCAGACAACGAGACACTGTCATTGAGACAGAGCACCTCTGAAGTCTCTGTACTAGTCAGGAAGGAGTATGCAAATGAGGACCTTGACCCAAATCAAATTCCAGAGCCCGTTTGTTAATTGCAAATTACAGACCTTGGCACCCCAATCAACGGCCTTTTAAGGGAATGATTTCAGACTCATTTTTCAGTCCTCTGAAAAATATGAAAGGGCAATAGGAAAATGCAAATATCCCAGTTTTGTGATGCGCTCACTAGAATGAATGGAGTGGAAACCTCAGCCAAAACACCACCATTCAATCCAGTTTGCCAGTGAACAAAATGATTGCTATTACCAAAGACAGCGGAAGTGTTCAATGCTTGTAAATCTGACCATCATAAAGATGTCTTCCCTGGCTGGCAGAATGCTCAGAACTGTCCATCTAATCCTCCTCCTCGGTTAGCCAGCAGACACAAGCACTGCTTTGTGGAGCCAGTTGTCTTATTACCCCATTAGCAAAGGCCAGAATGTGGCAATCTTCCTCCAACATTAATACAACATGACAGGCCAGGAGACATCAGTTTGTTAAATGCAGATCTCCCCAGCGCGCTTCCATGTCTCCATCACTGTTTTGCCAAGTACCCTGCAGGCCCAAAGACAGCAAATGTGTTCCAATTCTGTTTTTTTGTTGTTGTTTGTTTGTTTGTTTTCTAGTTTTTCACACCTCAGCTGTTTTCTTACAGACTGCAAATGGGGGAACAGAATATGCACAATTTATATATTCCCTATGAATGTGGAATAGTGTACATTGTTTCTTTCTGTTCGATTTGCGTCCCTTGTCACCTAAGTGATAGTGACAGGTATTTTGCTTTCATTATTTTCTACTATCTGTTAAATCAACAAAATGATGCAACCAGTAAGAGGAAGAACTAATCATGTCACAGTGCCTATGGCAACTAAACTTTTCTGTTACCCTGGGCAGAGAGCTACACAGACCACACACAGACTCCTGCTGACACACCCCCTCTCACGCATGCACACACATCCACTTCTCAAATGCTTTTACTTATCTCTGGACAAACTCACAAACGCACACACAAACACATACATTGCTGGAAATCAGGCAGTTGGAAGCTGTGAATGAAGCGATATTGTAACCTCAACCCATATGGCGCTATCCCACTGTGGGTTCAGCCAATGAATTATCCCCTCCAATAAATCCTGTTTGGAGGATAATCCTTTTCCCATCTTCTGGACAGACACTTTCTGTAATGAAATGGCCCCGGGTCCTTCCCTGTAACCCAGTCCCATCCTGGCCCTCTAACTCTGCCTGTCTCAGGGGAAAGAACGGCTTACAGTGTGGCTTCAACCCCACTCAACCTCTGCTCAGCTTCAATGGCTTTCTCACCTCCCACCTGCCCCCACACCTAACCCATCTTCACGTTACTTCTTCCTTTTCTTGCTCCAGGTGCAACTTCATTTCCCGCAGAGCCACACTACAGTACCTGTTCTGCAGATCTCTCTGTCTGCTCTCATTCAAACAAGGTGTCCCTCCTTTTTCTCTCCATTTCATTCTTTTCTTTTGTTAAGCAAAAAAACACACACACACAAAAAAGATGTAGAAAAGCTTAAGCAATCTCTCCTTGTCTGATGATACGAGTCTAGCCAAACACCAGGCAAAAACCATCTATAATGACGTGTCTTCATGTGTCGTATTTGCTGTCCCCAAAAACCCAGTTTTTCTTGTGTATTGTGTGTTCCTGGTCAGCAGGGGGGCTGTTACATAGCAGCGGCAAAGCATCGTAAGCCAGGGTGGAGTGGGAGGTGTAAATGACATTGGTGGAGAGCTAAGCGGAAGCTCTCTGGGGTCTGAGATAGATGCAGGATGCAGTGGAGAACTCTGGGAAGGCTGAGCCAGGGCTTTACCCAGTAATTGGGTTGTTGGCACAGCAGGCAAGCAGGGCAAGAAAAGATTTGTAAACAATAATACATGCTGGTGAAGTTCTTTATCAAAGCAAATTACTTAATTTCATTGTATATCAGAGCAAAATATAACGACTAAATTAAGTAAATCTTGCTAGGACCTCCTTTTCCCTTCAGAACTGCCTTAATTCTTCGTGGTATAGATTCAACAAGGTTCAAGGTTTTAAATACAAGTGTTGTATTTAAAAAATGTAATGTGATTACAGTGATCCATTACTTGGGAACACGTTACACCAAAAACTGATATTGATATGACAGCATCACACAACTGCTGGAGATTTGTCAGCTGCACATCCATGATGAGATCTCCCAAATGCTCTATTGGATTAAGATCTGGTGACTGTGGAGGCCATCTGAGTGCAGTGAACTAACTGTCATGTTTAAGAAACCAGTCTGAGATGATTTGAGTGACATGGCACGTTACCCTGCAGTAAGCAGCCATCAGAAGATGGGTACACTGTGGTCATAAAGGTCAACAACAATGTTCAGGTAGGCTATGGGATTTAAACAATGTTCAGCTAGTATTAACGAGCCCAAAGTGTGCCAAGAAAACATCCCACACAACATCACAACTCCACCAGCCTGAATCACTGATACAAGACAGGATGGATTTATGCTTTCTCCTTGTTTATGCCAAATTCTGACCCTACCATCCAAATGTCACAGCAGAAATCAAAACTCATCAGACCAGGCAGCCCAGGCGGCCTCAGTTTCCTGTTCTTAATTGACAAAACTGGTGTGGTCTTCTGCTGCTGCTGCTGTTGCCCATCTGCTAAAAGGTTTGATGGGTTGCGCATTTACTTAACTAGGTACTTTGGTAACGAGTGGTTATTAAAGTTACTTTTGCTTTCCTGTAAGGTCAAAGCTGTCTGGCCACTCTCCTCCAACCTCTGGCATCAACAAGGCATTTGCACTCAGAGAACTGTCGCTCACTGGATATTTTCTCCTTTTTAGGACCATTCTCTGGCAGCCTTGACGGCAGAGACGGCAGCCTTGTTTTCCCCCACCTACTGTAGGGAACCAGAAGAAATACTCATAAACACAAGGTCTTCTGAAAGTGAGATGTTCTCCGTATCTTAGAAAAAGGGTCACATTTTCTCACTCTCCCCAGTACAAAATGATCATTTATGAAGCAGAGCATCAAACCAAGAAAAGAAATCCAGAAGATGTTGAGTCATGGTCATGGTACAGCTAGAAGGTCTCCAATGCTGCCCTGCCAAGCAACTGCCATCAAGATGCTGACACACCCATGACTCTGCCTTACAACAGCTCTGCATGCAGCTTACACAAGTGAAAGTAGTAACTAGCCTTGTTTCCTGTTGACTCAGTTTCAGAAGTTTAAACTACCTTCTCTGTTTAAATGCAATTGATAATTTACCACTGCATCTATCAGATTCTTTCAAGGTGACTGCTTATTCACTTTGTTTATATGCCGCATACTTTGCCCAATTCTGGTTTGACATTCACCCATCCAAAGTTTTCGAAATTCTGTTTTAAGCAGCATTATTTGGGACTGATTTCACAGCCTGTTCAAAAGCTGCTCATCTGAATCCAGCAGCAGCCTACATGCCTCACGTCTGTGTCTGTAAGTGCTGTCTCCACACTCCAGTATCCTCCCTTAGCTTTGACAGTCCCCCCCCCTCACCACCACCTCAGTCTCACTATATCTCCTCCACGGACACCTGACTGATATGGATGCTAGGAGGCTGGAAACTTTCTCCACTATCATCATCTCTGTCTGCCAGGCATGTGCCACACCACCAAGTCTGGTGGTGAGCCTGCTCTCTCGCAGTCTTTCTCCATCTCTGTAACGCTGTGTGTGCATTTAGAATAAGTAATGGTCTGCCTGTAATTTGAGGTAATCTTCACAGATGGTAGTTCTTGAGAATGTTAGGGAGACTTAAAGCTCAGCTCCAGAAAGGCATTTCAATTCATGCTTTAGAGAAACATGACAAATCCAAAGTACTTAAGAAAAGAAAAAGAAAAACAGAGTTGCACATACACACACCCACACACTTTCTTTTGCAGCATTATAGCTCAGTGTAATGCAGTGTAATTTCAAAGGTCTTGGCATCACGGTTGCTCTGACCTTTTTTCAACCTATCTTCGACTTCTGAGCAGTACATTTATAACATACACTCCTTTGCAGACATCTGACGTTTTTGATCATATCACTGACAACTGTGATTCCCTCTCTGTTTAACCTATGTTCCCCGTTAATCACAGAGAGCCCAACAGTGCATCACTTGCGTAGACTTGGATATCCCCTCGCGTAAATACTTTCCCTTACCAGAAAATGTTACTCTTTGAGATGCACTAATGTTTTCAATTAATTGGCATCATTAGGGAAGCGGTCGACCCACAGTGCAGGGAGACATGATGAATGGGCAGGCTGAAGACTGCATACAAGTAAGAGTCAGCCCTTGTTGTCTGGAAGGTGGATGTGTGTCAGAACATTCAAGGTATCAGTATCCCATGTTTATCAAAGCTGACAGTGTAATGTGTTTACCATTCAAAGAACAGGCTGCACATATTTCAAACTCTGAAATGAGTTGAGAATTTCTATATTTCTCCCATTATAGGCTGTCAAGTTTCCTTCTGCAAAGATCACTGACCTAAATGAAATATGTGAAGAATACAGTATGAGTGCACAAGGTTATTTGTGGTTGTCTGATTTTCTGAAAGCTTGTGAATGCGTGCGTGCGTGCGTGCGTGGGTGTGGGTGTGCGTGCGTGCGTGTGTGTTTTGTGGTATTATACCTTCAATATCTGCAAAATAACAAGGTTATAATGGATCTCACTTTAACACACTCTCCTCTGTCATACATCTCCTGTATATACTTATTTAGCTGCCCATCTCCATTAGTCTTTCAATAACATGCATGTCTCTCACTTTTCTGTGTTCAAAGGTCACGTGTGGAGCAGTGTCTCTCAGCATCTCTCAGCATCATCCCAGTCCTCAGGCTCCAACTGCATCTTAGGAGTTTTGCTTAGAGGCTGATAAGGTTGAGGCGGGAAAAGAATGAAACTGAGCATTATTTAATATATGAAAGCTTTAAGGTCAAAAGCTTATTGAGGTCTTTGAAAGTTCCATTTGTGTTTGTACATTACACACAGGCACGTATTTATATATGTACTCTGTTGGGTCATGGAAGGAGCACAATGGTAAAACATGGTTGCTGTATTTGTGGACATCATTAACACTCCAGTCATTTCCCATGGTGTTTCTGCTGAGGTCAGGGGTGAGTGGTAGCCAAAGGGCAGAGAAAAAGATGTGAGAGGCCAAAAAATAGATAAGCTCTTTATCTCTAAAAGTGGCCTATAAAGGTGCCAATCCAATAAACAGGGCATGTTGAATAAAGAACTGGGAGCCAGTATTTTAAAAGGTCAACAGAGTAGTCTTTAATGAAAGCTTTATTAGCAATTTTAAGGGAGCGGATACCTTGTTTGGTGCATATTTCATCTGAACTATGTAAAATACTGTGACACCAAAGTCCAGCATTGCAATATTTCTAATCCCTATAAATTAAACACTGGTTGCTCTGAGATTTAATCTTTTGAAGGGGAAGCATCTCTGCTTTTGCCATCAAAATGGCAAAACTTCATTTAAACCAAAGGAAGTAAATCTGTAACAATTTTTTTGATTCCGGGCAACTTTGTTGAATTGACAGATAAATGTGTTTCTGTTTGTCAGTCTCCCTGTGTTAAGCCTGCATGTATTTGGTTAGGTCACTTCCTATTTTATTTTGACAATTTTGTGTTCCTTGTGCTTTGTGTTTAGGTTTGTTTCCCCTTGTCTCGTCAGCGTTATTGTGTTTAGCTGTGCTGCCCACATGTTTCCACTCCCCTCATTATCCCTTTGTGTATTTAGTGCCTGTGTTTCCCCCTGGTCCTTGTCGCGTCGTCGTTGGTTTTTCCCTGCTGTGTGCTTTATGCCACATTCATGTTTATGCCACGTCCATGTTCATGCCACGTTCATGTTTATGCCACGTCCATGTTCATGCCACATCCATGTTTATGCCACGTTCATGTTTATGCCACGTTCATGTTATGCCACGTTCATGTTATGCCATGTTCATGTTTTTGCTGCCAAGTATTTCTGGATTAAAGCTTTAAGTTATCGTAACCTCCTCGTCTGAGTCCTGCATTGGGGTCCTCTGCCTCCCTGGCCACAGCCCAAACCTGACAGAAATGGTTCATTTTTGTTTGCAAATCTTATAAAGTCATTACACTCTTGGCAATAGAGAATCTTCATCATCCAATGATGAAGGCATGTAATCTCAGAAAAGTTACAATGGAAACAGTGGGGTTTCAGAGGTGGAGCTGTTTCAGCAATCATAATGGTGAATGAGAGGTGTTTGGACTACAATATGGACAAGTTCAGTAAGCTAATTAAGACCAGAGGGAGCAGTGCTAGTGGAGTTTGATGTGCTTCATGGAGCGCAGCAAGATGGTGAGACACGCACACTTCCCGGACCGCAGTATGACCGTACCTGGCTTCAGGACTTTTCGGGGCAGACGGAACGTTAATCTGAGCGGTAAAAAGAAACTATGACTGACTATGATAAGTGGTGTAATTCCGGACGGTGAAATGCATACATATTATTCACTGAAGAAATTTGTCATTGCTGCTGCTGTTTGGATTCCTCCATCAGCTGGCGCATAGGTCATCCAAATGATTGTGGCTGTGTTTAATGGCTGTAAATAATAACCACCCTCTACACCACTTACTGGACATGCAGCTGAACACACTGTATCTGTTTGAGCTCCAGTGCCATAAGAACAGATATAGATGTTCTTTTTTCATGTTTTGGAGGCTGTAGCACAGCAATTTCCCAACTTTATAGAAAAATAAAGTATTTCTTGTTTTAGCTTATCTGAAAACTAGCTCTGAATGTCACCATATATTTGCGCAGACACAGATTAGTTTCAATTATTGCTTTACGGTCTGAAGAGGTCTTTATATTCCTAACATATTAATAATGCTATCCCATGGCACTTTTTTGTACTAAAGGATAGAAAAGTGATAATAAAATACACTGTATGTTTATATAACAGGTTTGAACACTAAACCTGTACAAACATGTTAACATTAATTAGTAGCGAATATCATTAAATGAGATTAGAATTCACATAGCTGAGCTTCCTGTTGATTTTCATCCACATCAATGATTTAACTAATTAATTTTATCTATTAATATTTATGCATGGGGAAAATTATTCATTAATGAAACGTCAGAATTGAATAGATAACTTTTCTCTGTTTCATCTTGACGTGAGGGTGTTTTGACAGTTCTCCTCCCATCTGGAGATCTTATAAGAACAAGAACAGACTGCTTATGAATATTGACATTTATCCAGTGTGGAAAATGGGCAATTTGTGTTGAATTATTTTAGCCTATCAAGTATGTATAATTCTGAATTGATTAAGTAAACTTTAAAGATTGATTATCTTCAAAGTGCATATCCTTTGGCAAACATCTCTTTCCTGATCTGAGCCCTGCTTTTTTATTTTAGTGCCACTTCAATGAACTGTGTGGTGACGGCTTGCTGATTATTGTAGGACAGATGGTTCTCCTCATCAAATTCCATCTACAGGTTTTTCTGCTTATCTGACTCCAAATTAAAACCCACAGTGGTATTAGTTTTATAAATATGCTATTATTCAAGCACCTCTGAGTTAGCAGGGACCCACCAATACCCTTCAGTAGACCCAAAAAACGTTCTTTTTGATCCGATTTTGAGCCTCATCACAGTTTGTAGAGGGCATATTATAATTAATCTCTACTCTACTATCTGACTGTTAGATCTTTCCTTGCTAATGTTGTCCTGCTGGCCTGTTCTTGGAAACATTAGTTGTTTTGTTTTGAAATGTGTCAAGCATGAAGAAACCATTAACAACTAAGCCCCACTGGCTGCCCTCCGGCACACCGTTTCACATTGCTGCTATAGCTATGTGATCTTTTCTGTATTGTATTTTTAATATTGTCTTCCCAAGGATAACTTCCTTTTGATATGCACTTCTTAGCTCACTACAGCCCCCTCTGCGCGTCAGGTAATTCTGTGGCCTTTGTAATCCTTTCAAAGCAATTGACAGCAACAGGATTCTGCAGTGCAGGAGAGTATTATAGTTAAATATTTGTGTCTTTGTTACACAAAAATCCATTCTCAAATTTTTCAAATTAATAATATTCTCTGTTACAGTCTTGTATAACAAAAACACATAAATTACATTATTACTAATCATGATAGGACAATTGCTGCTGTAATGTGACACTTTTTCCTTTATTACACATGTAATCAGAGATTATCGACACAGCAATAATATCCCACTGTCTAATGATATTCATGTTTCTGTGTGTGTGTGTGTGTGTGTGTGTGTGTGTGTGTGTGTGTGTGTGTGTGTGTGTGGACTTTCTTTGTTTTCCTCACTGCTAATGAGTTGACCCCAGCCCCGCGCAGCCAGGAAAAAATATCTTTAAAGCACTAAGCACTGCTTATTATTTAAGTGTCACCACCACTGTCCAGGGTATTGGTGGGATACGTTGTGAGGTTTTTTTATTCATCTTTCTGCCACCCCAGTGCTGAGTCCGCAGGCCATTAGTTCTGTAGAAGCAAAGAGGGACCAACCGTGGAGTCAGTGAGGTACTGTAGGACTTTGGTGGCACAATATCTCACTTTCTAAAGAATATTACTTAACTGGAACTGAAAAAAAGGAGCTAATAATGAGAGAAAATTCTGTCATGGAGGCAGAAGCTATACTGCTGTGTGAGGATTATTTTCACAGAGTAAGGTAAAGGAAAAGGACAACCTGCATTTCACTTGTTAGTTCCATTTCAGAGAGGGAAAAGAGGTAAAGAACAAAAGCTTCAGGGCAAGGTCATCATTTTTGTGCATGTGGCACCCAGAGAGAATATCTGTGTAATAGTCTCTGTTGGCAACTGGTGTGTGTCTTTGTAAGCAAGGCTGAATGGTGTGTATGTGTGTAAAAGGGGTAGAAACAAAGCAAGTCTACAAGTAAGTACAAGAGAGAAAGGAAGAGAAATATTCTTGGAGTCATTTATAACGTGACAGCCGTGCTCCTTCCATCTCCCTGGGTGTGTGGCTCCTCAGCGGTGTGTGTAGCCTTGAGGGAAACACCAGACAAGGACAGAGCTGGGATTGCTGCTGACGCTTTGGCAGGGGGAGATACATCTTGTAACACAGCATGCTAAATGACAAAATGATATCTCATCAGAGGGCCACCCCGTGTGTGTATGTTTGTCTGTATGTGTGTGTGTGTATCTCAGAGAAAAAGTCCGCAGACACCTCAGTGTGTATATGCTTTCACGGAGGAGCGTTGTAGCATGCTGTTTGTAGAGTAAGCTTTGAAAAACAGTGCCGGGCTGCTCCCGTTGTACTCCACTGGCAGAGTGGAAACATTGCAGGGCTTCTGCACTGCAGTGACTAACTGTCACATATCACAACATCTGGATTAGTGCTAAAAATTGTTTCAAAACCTGCAGTCAGACGGGGTGTGTACTGTGTGCCCAACTCAGTTTGGCATTTGCCTGGAATGCAGAAGAAAATGTTTATCACCCTGCATCAAAGTAATCCACAGAGTAGCCACAAAAAAAGTACACTACATATTGCACCTGAAGAAAAGTAAACTGCTACTTTGTTAGATTTTTTTTTTAATTGTTACACACTCTTAAGATTCCATACCAACTGCATAATACAGCGTAAGTAGCCAATAGTCATGCTGCCTTCTCACCCCTCAAAGAAACCATTGTGGTGGTACCAGAGGGATCCACAGAGCAACCAGGGCAAAGGTACTGAAGGGGCGGACAAAGCCCGAATAAAGCTTTTAATGCGCTAGCTATTGATCCCTTCACTGAAATAAACTCAGGAGTATTGGCAGGCCCAGAATCCCACTTTGAAGGGACTCCATAATGAAGCTGGTCAATGCTAAGCTGTCCTCAATCAATCCCCCACATAACAGTTAATTACAACCGAGGCTGCCATCAAGCAAAAAAGAGAGAGAGGTGGGCTGAAGCCAAAGAGAGAGAGGGGTGGACAGATGTAGGATGAGCTTTGTTAAGGTGAGGGGGTGGAGAAAGAATATTGAGCGGTTCAGGGCAGGAGATATGAAAATGAAATGCACCAAGTGTGTGTGTGAGAGAGAGATTCTCTAGTATTTTCCCTATGTAGGCTGCATAATGGGTCTTTCTGATTAGGCTCTATTTTTCTGACAGCATTAGTTTCTTGCTAACAATGCCAGAACAGGTACAGCAGTTTGCTGTGTGTGTGCTAGACTACGCATTCACACATGGATTAATAACTGAGGCTGAAATCATATTTGTTATATAGTTCAATTAATCTCTGATCATTTGAGTGACAGGAGTACAGCACAAACAACTTCTGAATGCCACTGAGTAGTGTTTCTATTTATACATACCTTATTTAGCATCTTGAAGTGAGAGAGGTTTGTAAGATATAATTTTGAAGCTAATGCAGAATTAGGCTGTTATGGAGCTGCAGTAGCTAATACTTATCTCAAGTGGACTGAAGCATTTTGTATATGTCTTTTAAATTCAAGCTGTTGACCTTTATTGAATCAGGAATTTCTTTTTTATTCCATTTCTCACCCTCTTTCTCTGCATCCTGCCTTATACAAAAGAAGTTTTATAACAGTGTATGTGCTATGAATGTGTAATGCGATTGCAAACATTTCAGGCAATGCAAACAGCTGATGTCACCAGTAACACAACAGAGAACTGTCTGTGAAACCAGGGGTCCAAACACGGCGATCACTTTATGGCTGCTGCCCCATTTGTGAGTGTGTGCATGTGTTGTGTGTGTCTCCCAGGCTAATGGATTTACTGGAGATGGTGTCGGGTATTTATTACCATGTGTAATTGAATGCAATGATTATCGTTGTTGTGTAATGTGATTTTAATGTGGCAGCGATGGTTATGTATAAGGCCTAATGACTTTGCCTCCAAGGGGGTATGGCTCCCCAATAAAAAATAAAAAAAAGAAAGAAAGAAAGAAAGAAAAAAACTGGAAAAATTAATCAGAGTGTGATTTTAATTCCTCTGTCTTTCCCTTTTCTTCTCAGGACAAATATATTTAATCATTTAATCAGTGTGCTACTCATTTAATCAAACTGTTTCTTCAATAACGAGCTTGCCCTTTTTGAGCCTTTGTTTACATGGATGGTCATTAAGTCAAAGGTCTGTGCACATCTTTGTGTTTGTATTCTGAAGGTATAAACACTGACATCAAGCCAGAGCGATGGATCATAATTGCTAACATATTTTTGCATGAACTGAAGTAGGATCAGATTTTTTGATCAGACAGCACAAGTAAATGCCTGAGCCTAAAGTCAGAATGACTGATAACTGTTAACAGAATAGCATGTTTTCCCAGGTTTTACATTAACAATGCAATTTATGGAACCTGTTGGTTAGCTTATTTATAGTAGTTATGGCCAAAATCCACAGCATAAACCATCAGCTGTTATTACACTTCCGCTTTTTGACCTCTTAGTTTAGTTTGCACCATGCCAACAGAAAATTAAAGCACCTCCAAATGAGAAGCTCTTGTAAGCAGCTGCTGCAAAAATTGAATTCACAAAATGTTTTGTGACACTATAGTGTGAGTACAAGCTCATACACTACACACAAGCTCACATAACACCAAGCTGGGGCTTTGCCTGATATTATTAGTTTTGCATTTGGGCTCTCTGCCCAGAGTAACAGTATGGATTTTTGCCTTGGCTTTCTATAATTGGATGAGTTAAATTTCTCCATTCATTATATGTGCATCTGACCTCAAGACCCCTGCAGCTCCTGTGTTTTATTAGCACTCTCATCCCCTGATAATAGGGAACCCTTTTGCTCTCATGCACATTCTTTCCTCCAAAACAAATCAACTCTTTCCGTTGACTGTCCGCATCAGACACAGAGAGACAAAGGCACAAAAACATCAGTTTTAAACCTTGAAGTTGAAATTTTAAGCATTTTATTGTAAAGTCCAGCAGAATTGAAAAATAGCAATTACGGTCTAAGGGCCACACACACACACACACACATACACACACACACAAATATATATATGGATAGTGTAGTGGCAACGCTACAGTCTATGGAACAATAGGTCGGGGGTCCCAGTCAGTGCATGATTCCAGTAAGGGTCGCCAGGCTAGACCCGTCATGCTACCCAAGTCTACCTCAGAATATGAGCTAGAGACATATAACTGAAGCCACACCAGTTTGGCCATAACCCAAATTAGCAAGGTCTGTGCTGGGTGTTCAGGAACAAGGGCATACTCACGATAAGTGGGCTACTCCAATCAACTCAACTCAACTCAACTCAACTTTATTTATAAAGCACTATAAAATCAATGCCCTTGGCCAAAGTGCTGTACACAAGTAAGAGCAAACAGCTTTAAAATACATATAAAAACAAAACAAGCAAAACATAACATAAAAAACATAGAAGACAGTGGTTAGAGCAATAAAACAATAAGAGTCAAAAAATAAATGAATAAAATAAAGTCAAACTACAGTTAAAACAATAAACATTAAAAACCAACATCTCAGACTGAGTTAAAAGTCAAAGAAGAAATGTGTTTTAAGAGAGGATTTAAAAGGAGAGAGTGAGTCAGCCTGTCTGATGTACAAAGGGAGATCATTCCAACAGTTTTGGGGCAGTGACTAAAAAAGCGCAGTCACCTCTCAGCTTCCTCTTTCTCTTTGGGATAGCCAGAAGTGGCAGATCAGCTGACTTGAGTGCATGTGAGGGGGCGTACAGGTGGAGCAGGTCAGACAAATATGGTGGGACGAGGCCATGAAGACATTTAAAAACAAATAAAATAATTTTAAAATCAATCCTAAAATGAGCCAATGAAGTGAGGCTAAAATTGGTGTAATGTGCTCATATTTTCTGACACCAACTAAAAGTCGAGCAGCAGTATTTTGTACCATCTGTAGTCAGGTAAGTAGTGTCTGGTTCAGCCCAACATAAAGTGCATTGCAGTAGTCTAAATGAGTTGTGATAAAAGCATGGATTAAAATCTCAAGGTGATGCCATGAAAGAAATGGCTTCACCTTGCGTAGTTGTCTTAATTGATAAACGCTGGAGACTATTGACTTAATCTGTGCATCAAGTTTAAGATCACTGTCCAGTTTTACACCCAGGTTTGCTGCTGTCTGTATCAGATGTTGAGTCAAAGGACCCAGATCAACGTTAATTGTGGAGGTGTCACTAGCCCCAAAAAACATGACCTCAGTCTTTTTATCGTTCAAGCGCAAAAAGTTTGTGGACAGCAATGCCTTGTTATCGCCAGGGCACTCTAAGAGATGGTTTGCAGAATATGCATTTTGCTGCTTCAGTGGCATTTCAGTCATTGGCATAAAAGTGGAATCCAATGTCATGTCTTCTAAAAATTGATCCCATTGGAAGTAGGTATAAAGAGAAGAGAAGAGAAGAGAAGAGAAGAGAAGAGAAGAGAAGAGAAGAGAAGAGAAGAGAAGAGAAGAGAAGAGAAGAGAAGAGAAGAGAAGAGAAGAGAAGAAGAAGAGGAGAAGAGAAGAGAAAGAGAAGAGAAGAGAAGAGAAGAGAAGAGAAGAGAGGGCCAAGTATAGCACCTTGGGGCACCCTACATGCTGCACAAGATTCAACAGCTCCAATACGGACACAAAAACTTCTCTCTGACAGGTAGGATCTGGATCAATCTAAAACAACACCCTTAATGTCCACCCAGTTTTCCAGAGAAGACAGGAGGATCTGATGGTCCATTGTAATGAAGGCCGCTGTTAAGTCCAACATGACCAAAGCAACACAATGACCAGAGACAGTGGCTAAAAGAACATCATTAAAAACCCAAAACAGTGCCAACTCAGTACTGTGATAGGATTTAAAACCAGACTGGAACACCTCCAGGGTGTCATGCTTATTTAAAAATCAACTCAGCTGGCAGTAGACTGTTTTCTCTAGAATTTTAGAAAGAAAAGGGAGTTTGGAGATCGGCCTAAAATTGAAAAGTTTAGAAGAGTCTAAGCCAGGTTTTTTTAATAAGTGAGGTCACCACTACATTCTTAAAGCTGGCAGGCACCGTACCATTAGCTAAGCTCCCATTAATAATGTTAGCATTAATAAAAGCACGTATGGTGCCAAGGTGGAAAGGACCTCTTTAAAAATACGAGGTGAAATGGGGTCATTTGGAGACCCAGCAGGCTTCATATGACCAATGGTATATCTCAAAGATGGCAAACTGACAGGCTTGAACTGGCCAAAAACAGTTGGGATAAAAAAGCTCATGAAGTTCTCCAGTAGAGCTCTCCAGGCAATCCAGTTGTGGTGCATTTAGAGCAGAATTTACAATTTTAAAAGGAACACAAGGATTGTGACAGTTAGAAGCAATAATATCAGAAAAGTACTTAGATTTAGCACCTTTCACAGTTTTTTGCTAAAAAGGCCAGCTGTGGACAAGGGAGGAGAATTGTGAACTGTTGGAAAACTAGTACACATGTAACCCCTTTCACTGGAGTTACCCAATTACCCCAGTGAAAGGGGTTACATGAAGAGAATGTGAGAGCAGGTTGACGTGTCAGCTAGACTGATATAGTAAAAATTAGTAATATATTCATGTGTGTGTGTGTGTGTGTGTATGTGTGTATATATATATATATATATATATATATATATATATATATATATATATATATATATATATATATATATATATATGTGTGTGTGTGTGTGTGTGTGTGTGTGTGTGTGCGTGCGTGCGTGTGTGTGTGTGTGTATGTATGTATATATATATATATATATATATATATATATATATATATATATGTGTGTGTGTGTGTGTGTGTGTGTGTGTGTGTGTATATATATATATATATATATATGTGTGTGTGTGTATATATATTTTTTTTTTAATTTATTTTATTTATTTTATTTTATTAAATTGAAGTCACAAAACCAATTTATACAAACAGTGACTTTTTTCAGGAAAAAGTGAGTCAAATAAATCAAGACAGTCACAGATGTTTTCCTTGTGGTTCTGTGAATTGCAGCTTAAGCCTTCTAATCCTGTTAGAGCCACAGGCTTTGCATGCGCACCATGGTCATGTATATTTCATGGGAGCATATATATCTAACATAGCCATGTATACCATATGTGGCTATGATCTATGGATACTGACAACAGTCCTTGACATTATATGCACAATTACTCTTTGCCCCTGCAGTAAATCCTTGGGTTGAGCATAATAAACAAAAAAGGGTGAGAATCTGCCTGGGGGGGATTCAGCATGACACAAGGTCAAAGCCATTGTTGACTTCATCTGTGGCTTTATACAAATAGCACAGATTGAGAATCCATTTGTCACTGAATATTTCACAGATAATGTATGCAGCAACAAATGCCGACACCCAGCAGCAGTGGCATGGATATCAAGAGAGGAGAAGGGTTTTTTTCCTCATCCAGAAGTTCAGGCTCTCACATTCAGATCTCACGCCTCCCTAAACGACCAAGTGACACCTTATTGATCGCAGCCATCTTTCAAGGCCAAGATCTTAAAGCCTTGTGTGGCACATTCAATGACCTGTGTAGACAGTAATGTTGTTGGCAATGGCTCTCAGAGGATCTGATGAACAAGTATCTGCCTGACTACTAGCTTTTGGATAAGAGTTTCTGACAGCTGCAGAACAAAGCTAATGGCTGCTCTCTTGTAGCAGTCAACGTGTAATCAGCTCAGCACTCAGCTATTAAAACTTTACAGCAGCAATGTATGCAAACATGAATTCCATTTATTCCCCACCAAGTCCCAACAGGCAGGCCTTAAAGTTGCAAACTGTCTTACATCACAAATTACTCTGCTGGCACTTAATGCATTTTAGATCACTCATAATCCTGGTTTTCCACATTAATTAGCTGGAGTTGCCAGCACATGCATTTTTCCTCATTATTTGGTGGCATTAAACTCTTCCTACCCACTTTCAATACTCTTGGGTAGAATTCATTTTTCATGGGTCTTTTGTTTTTTGTTTTTTCTTCTAGTAGAATAATCTGCTACCACATAGTCATCAGCAGTGGCAGATATAATTTTTTTAACAGACTGTATACATTTCCATGTAGATGTTGATAATTTGCCTTTTTTCAGAGATAATTCAGTTTGTTGGTAACTAAACAAACTTTGAATTCTCTCCAGGCTTCTTGTCCACATAAAAATCCACCTTAAAAGCAAATTCTAATGTAAATATCAGTACAGCAGTGATAAAGAGTACTATCCATGCAACAAGAATGTGAATGAGCTGGGAGAGTCTCTCGTTTGACAGAGATCTTCCAAAGGAGTTTCAGTTGAGTGTATGCTGTCCAGCTGTGTACCAGAAAATGTCCCTATCTTCCAGTAAAATCACAGTGGGTGCTGTCATACTGTCCTAGAAGTTTTCCCATTAGTCACTATCTGTGGACACAGTGTGAGATTTTTTTTTCTTTTTCTTTTTTCTTCTTTTTTTTTAGACACATCATCACAAGTCACCCCATCATCACTGCAGTTTGTCTCTCTGCTGTTTGGTTCAAGAAGAAATGTTCTGACTTAATGAGCTGCACAGTATAATAGAAGGAAAAAAATACTGAGCATACTGTCTGTAGAGTCTACTTTTTCTTTGAATACTTTAACTATGTTTCCATTCAGTGCATTACATCCATAACTTCACATTGCTTCCTATTAAATGCCATAATTAAAGCACCTCCCTTTGTCTTCTAAATGATCAGGTCATGCAGTTTTATAGTATTCATTTCTGATTCTACCTGTGAGACTGTAAAGTATTTACATCCAGAGTTACTGAATCAACTTCACATGCACTGATAATTGGCTATTTTCTCAGATTATTGATGTGCCCACTGACTACAGTTAAGAGTGATTATCGACCTCATGCTGATATGAAACGGTAGCTGTAAAAAGTTTTCAGTTTGTCCCGACACAGAGTTCAAAGGCAGTTTCTAGCTTTAAATCATGTTGGTTACAGCAGATTCCAATTGTGATAGAATGTCATTGCAGAAAATACATCACCAACTTTAGGCAGAATGCAACCAAAGAGATTTATGAACAGTTCCTTTGAGATCATGAATGGACATGTATGTTGGTTTGTAAACCTTAGGATCAAAAAGAGGTATTTCATCCCAGCAAATATTATTTTTTTCTGTGTGACATGCATGAGAATCTGAACTCATCGAGGTCGAATTTAAATGTTATTTAACTGATGTGTGCATGCCTGGTACATTTTATTCAGTAGGCGACTGCAAAGTGCTCATAGGAATTGGCTATATAGCGAAACACTTGTTCTTAGGATCAGTTCTAACAGCTGTAAATCATCTTTAAAATGCACCAGTGATTCCTCTTCAAAAGAAGAAGTGCAAAACATTATGACACTTTTGTCAACTCAGTAAATCAAAGGCAAGTAAGTGGGAGCGATCGTTGATTCAGAGGTGCCTTGTTTGACTGACAGAAACAAATATTTAGGGGATGTCATTGATCTTTCTTCAAAAAAAAAAGGCTTGATGCTAACTGAACTCTAGCGCTGATTCAGACTGACCTTGGAGATGCTGTAGATGTCAGGATGTCTCACACATTCTCATTGACATGCAGCTTATACTACCAACAGCACACACATGATATGTGATGAGAATGGAAAAACACAGAACATCAATAACTGAAATATGCCTGTGTGTATCACTTTGTGCATGTGTTCACAGCTGTTTATCTGAATTAATGCCACTGCATGCTGCACTGCAGTAACCACTGGAATAGTTTGAATGGTTTTCCATGCAAACGACTCCTGGAATGCAACTTTTTTTTCTTACCGGACTGTGATTTACATGGCAGAATGCCTTATAGCGCTGCTAATGGAAAGACGTCTGTCTCCGAGAACCTATCTGACATTCTAAACCCAAACAATAAGTGTATATACACGGAAGTAAAGAAAACACTAAAAAAGAAATCTGAGAAATCCAATAAGAAAGAAAGATTTTTCAGAGCGGAGCTTTTTACAGTTGTACATTTCCAAAGACTGAGCAATTTAACAATCGCTTGATTTTTGAGTGTACTTGGTGGACAGTGCAATTAAGTTTTGCTTGCTGTTGTGAAGGTCTTTTTGGGAATGTCACTTTGAAGACACAGTTTGATGCATCAAATAATGTCCCGTTACTCTAAAATGTTCAGGCAAATTGATTTCTTTTGCACTAACTGCAGAACACCGGGGTCATTAGTGGGACAAATATCATTGAGTGGCCACCAGATATTACTGCATGGCCACAAGATCAATAACTCATTTCTAGGAGTTAGTAATGCGTGGGAATGAGATAATTAAGTTGTGGCTACAAGTTAATAAGGCATGGTAAAATTGGTAAACATGGTAAAAATGGGAATTCTTCTCTTTACTGGCCAATCTGGGCGAGGACTGTGGGGCTGAAGTCACATGACACAAAGATACATTTTATTTTCATTTAATTTTGAGATGAGTAATAGCACTATCCTACAATATACCGGCAGTGCAAGTTCAACATATTACATGGTATCACATAGGGGCAATTTCTTTTTTTTTTTGGGTCACACTTTGTAACTTGCCATCAGGAACACACAGAGCATACTGCTCTGGTTCAGGGCCAAGAAAGAGTAAGGGAATGGATTAAAAAAAAATACACAGTGCCTGGAGCTGTAAGACACCTAGGTGCTAGCTCTAAATAAACAAAACTCTCATCACATGCATAGCATTGTTTATTCACATTTAATAATTACAGCATTCACAGTAATTACTCAAAATCTATCAGTTTTAAAGTTTCAGCTCTCTAATATCCAGCTGTGCTGTTTGAAATAAACAGCAGCACTGAGAGCACGCCAAGTGGTGAAATAAATATATTAACTCATTAATTCACATGATTAAAGATTTTCTTTTTGATTACTCTCTTTATTTTATTTGTAGCACCAGTGGTTTGTGCTGTTGGCGCCAGCTAAATAAAAAAAGCATGACCATGTCAAACTTGCTTTGCAGAGTGACCCATGGGTGCAGATACGTTTGCTGTAAAAATGCAGGTAGAATGTTCAGTCTGAACAACGTCCCTCTTGGTTATTATTCAAAGCTTCACCTACACAACAGTTTTAAAATTGATCCAAGTTTCATGGGTGATAATAGCCCTGCAGGGGTCAGTAAACAACAGATTCTGTATCAGCAATTGAGCTGACACATTTCCACACATAACAAACTCAAAAACAAAAATTGCCAGTGGTGGATGAGGATACAAACTATTGATGACAATTTGAACCAGAAATTTCAAATTTGGATTCATCATCACTCACCTGTTATCACTGATTATCAGTCCAGTTCTTGTGTAAGTTGGCATACCTCAGCCTTTTCTCCATTTTCCTTACTTAAGAACGGCTCCCTGACAGTCACCCTACCACTGAGACCATTTGTGATGAGGCTTCAGTGAACAGTAAATAATCAGCTGAAAGGCCAGATGCATCTCTCATGTCCTGTGTCAGGTCGTTGCTGGATTTCTTTCCTACACTGTATTGCTAAAAGTATTTGCTCGTCTGCCTTCACACGCATATTAACTTGAGTGACATCCCATTCCTAATCCATAGGGTTTAATATGATGTCCGCCCACCCTTTGCAGCTATAACAGCTTCAAAACTTCTGGGAAGGCTTTCCACAAGGTTTAAGAGTGTTTATGGGAATTTTTGACCATTCTTCCAGAAGCACATTTGTGAGGTCAGACACTGATGTTGGATGAGAAGGCCTGGCTCACAGTCTCTGCTCTAATTCATCCCAAAGGTGTTCTATTGGTTTGAGGTCAGGACTCTGCAGGTCAGTCAAGTTCTTCCACACCAAACTCATCCATGTCTTTAACAGGAAAGGGCCATCCCCAAACTGTTCCCACAAAGTTGGGAGCATGAAATTGTCCAAAATGTCCTGGTATGCTGAAGCATTAAGAGTTCCATGAGGATGTCAGTTTGACACACAGCACCTGAACATTGCTACACTCCAGTGTAGCAAGGACAGCCTCCTCACAGAATAACTGCAGTGATGAAAGGAACGCAAAGCACAGAAATATGGTGTATTTCTTAAGGACATAACTTTCATACTGTTCATCTGCTGTAGACAGTTTTTTTAGTCCAGTCACTTCTTCTTCTGTCCTTCACTTGTCCAAATTCCTCAGTTTTATTTCAAGGACAAGGCACACATACAGGTGCTGGTCATAAAATTAGAATATCATGAAAAAGTTGATTTATTTCAGTAATTCCATTCAAAAAGTGAAACTTGTATATTATATTCATTCATTACACACAGACTGATATATTTCAAATGTTTGTTCCTTTTAATTTTTATGATTATAACTGACAACTAATGAAAAACCCAAATTCAGTATCTGAGAAAATTAGAATATTGTGAAAAGGTTCAATATTGAAGACACCTGGTGCCACACTCCAATCAGCTAATGAACACCAAACACCTGCAAAGGCCTTTAAATGGTCTCTCAGTCTAGTTCTGTAGGCTACACAATCATGATGAAGACTGCTGACTTGATAGTTGTCCAAAAGACGACTATTGACACCTTGCACAAGGAGGGCAAGACACAATAGGTCATTGCTAAAGAGGCTGGCTGTTCACAGAGCTCTGTGTCCAAGCACATTAATAGAGAGGCGAAGGGAAGGAAAAGATGTGGTAGAAAAAAGTTTACAAGCAAAAGGGATAACCGCACCCTGGACAGGATTGTGAAACAAAACCCATTCAAAAATGTGGAAGAGATTCACGAAGAGTGGACTGCAGCTGGAGTCAGTGCTTCAAGAACCACCACGCACAGACGTATCCAAGACATGGGTTTCAGCTGTCGCAGTCCTCGTGTCAAGCCACTCTTGAACAAGAGACGGCGTCAGAAGCGTCTCACCTGGGCTAAAGACAAAAAGGACTGGACTGCTGCTGAGTGCTCCAAAGTTATGTTCTCTGATCAAAGTCAATTTTGCATTTCCTTTGGAAATCAAGGTCCCAGAGTCTGGAGGAAGAGAGGAGAGGCACAGAATCCATATTGCTTGAGGTCCAATGTAAAGTTTCCACAGTCAGTGATGGTTTGAGGCACCATGTCATCTGCTGGTGTTGGTCCATTGTGTTTTCTGAGGTCCAAGGTCAACACAGTCGTCTACCAGGAAGTTTTAGAGCACTTCATGCTTTGTGCTGCTGAACAACTTTATGGAGATGCAAATTTCATTTTCCAACAGGACTTGGCACCTGCACACAGTGCCAAAGCTACTAGTACCTGCTCTAAGGACCATGGTATCCCTGTTCTTAATTGGCCCGCAAACTTGCCTGACCATAACCCCATAGAAAATCTGAAGAGGAAGATGCGATACGCCAGACCCAACAATTCAGAAGAGCTGAAGGCCACTATCAGAACAGCCTGGGCTCTCATAACACCTGAGCAGCACCACACACTGATCGACTCCATGCCATGCTGCAATTCCTGCAGTAGTTGACAGACTGCTAGTACCAAAGTGCCTAAAGATACAATTTAAAATTGGTTCTTTGCTAAGTTGTCTGTTATGTGTAGACACAACACTGGTTCATCCCTTGAATTAGGAGTCTTTTTTATGCTTAAATGATTCATAGTAAGTGGCCTAAAATAAATTTTTTTAAAATTGTCACTTTTAAAACATTAGAAGAAAGTCTGGCTCCTTAGAAGGAAAATATAAAGAAATGAGAGGTAGCTCGTGAGTTCTGCACAGTATTGTATATGTTGCATATTCCATATAACTAGATTACAAAGCATGGGATTGGGACAATTTAACTAAAATATTAATTTTAAGAAGCCTACACTGATATGGTCTTCCAGAAACAATGTTGAGCTTCACTGAGAGGGTTATTGCAAATTAAATATTCCAAATGAAAATCTGGTATTGAAAATAATTGTATTGTTGATTGTGTCATGTGCAGCCAAGCCATGCTGCAAAACAATAGCAGAGGTAGCTAATTGTAGGCTTAAAAAAAGTAGGTGCAGTAAGTCCAGACCCAGCAGGGGAACAATTCACTCTAATGAGTATTGTATTAGAGGAACAGTCATATTAAGGAAGCTGTATATGGCATCATGCATATTCATTAAACAGACTTTAAGATTTGGGTGAACTAACCCTTCAATAAATGTGCACATAAGTATTTTATTTTGACCTCATTTACTGCTAGCAAGCGAACACTGCCCCTTTCCAGTCTAGAGAGGCTCACTGGAAAACCTGCTGGCTGGCCAGGTCCTCCAGTGAGTCTGCCCTGTTCTGTATAAGGATTTCAACTGCAACTGGCAACAGTAGTCCATGTTCTGCTCTATGGGAGATGATGGTGAGCTAGAGGGCCACTCCATTCAGAGCCTGAAGCAGAACAGTTTTATGTACCACTACAACAACTTAAGGGAGGCTGCAGAGCAGGAAAAGGACTACAGTCATTGTATGCAGATGCTGGAGCCTGTCAGCGTGACAACAGAATCACTGGAGAAGCAGCTGAATGACTCTGAGGCCTGCCATAACAGCAATCTGGCTACCCTGCAGGCAGGGAGCTCAAAACAGGAACAGGACTAGCTGCTTAGTAGTAAATCAACTTATACTTCAATATAGCACTTTTAACAATAATAGCATTACAAAAAGTACTTGAAGTAGCTTAATGCATACATTTACTGTATACTCCACATGAAAATATAAATTCTTAGGTTTGCATTTTAAAACATGAAAGTGATTTGGTGATTGGGTCCCCTGTAACAAAACATTTGCAATGCTTTTAAATGCTTAAGCCAGTCTTTTGGCCACTGCGAAATAAGTGAAGTACAGGTTGAGGACCCGAAGTAAGCAACAACTGACATTTGACAGAAACTACACCTTCTTTGACACATCCGAATTTACTGCATGAGTTATGTGACTAAGCAACAGACCAGAATTGGAATCCAAATGTCTTGACATTTAATTGCCACCTGTAGGTCACTGGCTTAGCAATCCAAAACCCAGCAGTAGATCAGCTAATCAGACTGCTGACAGATTCCCGGCTTCTCTCTCCTTTCAAGTTCTCCCTCTCTCTCTCTCCCCCCCCCCCCCGGCACCTGATGTCAGTGTGAGGTGCCATGCAGGCGGTGATGATCTGGTCAATAATAAGTAATAAAGATGGTGTGCTGAGCATGATTGTGGAATGATTGGTCTGTCGATAGTGTATTGAGCAGACACACCGAGGGCCAGACAGATGCACATTTTGGAAGCAACTGAAAGGCAGCACTACATGGCTTGAAATATGTGAGTTATATTAGAGCAATAAAAACACTAAAACACTGCACGATTGATGCTCTAGACAGAAGCCTCAAACACTCTGCTCATGAAATTACCAGTCCAGTTTTTTTGGTAGCTCATCTGAGATAAAGAGAATAGACAGGATGTACAATCCATAGATGTATGGCACGAACACGGTGCACCAAAACTTCCCTCATTAAACATCCACCAATGGTGATTCATTCAAATACGCAGACATCCCACTGCCCTCCGACACCAAATGCTTACTCTCCTATCAGGTGACAATAAAAAGAGTTACAGTTCTGTCAGGTTTGTTTACATCAGTTGTGGTGTAGGTGGTGTGCAGTGATGTTAAGAGAAATCTAATCACGCCCAGCTGGTGTCAAACTGTTCAGTGTCACTCCTGCTGAGATGAAGCATAAAGCTCAAAATGACAGCCAAAAATCTCAAAAGCAGACACAACATTTCAGTTTGACCCAGAGAGCTACAATTAATTATAAGAGCTGCACTTTTCTAATCTTATTATCATAAAGTCTGATGTTTTTGGGGGGGGGAGTGGACTGAAATGAACATTCAGGTTTACTTCATACAAGTGATCCTGATTGGATACACCTCAGCATCTTATTGGTTGACTCCAAGAAGTGAAAATCATCTTATTAGCTGTGGGAATGACTGAATCAATCACATAAATGATAAATTTGTGTGATTTATGTGATAAGTGATAAGGTTTTAGCTTATGAAAGGAGGAAAGAATGATCAATTAGTAGAAGAAAATTAAATGATAACATTGTTTTGTTTCAGAATGGCATGCCAACTTAAATTTTTCTAAAGGCTATACTGATAGGTATAAGGAGTGAGATTGTGTCTTACAGAGTTAGTCATTTATTTTTTTTTGTATGGATTTTTCTGTTATGATTTTGTCTGTGACTTCATTGTAACTGGGCAGTCTCGTCAGCCGAAAAGCAGTATTAGAAAAATAAGTCTGGTCAAAATGAGAAACCAGAAAAAAAATATGGTTTGAAAATGTTATGCATCAAACCCCACATATAAGAAACCAAGGGTGTTGCTGCTTGTATTACATTTCAAAGACTAAAAAGTGTAAGAAAAGCAAAGTGGAGCTACAATTGCTTGATGCTGTTACAATGTGAAAGGGAATCACTCCATTACCTCTGAACTCAAAATGTACAATTTATACAAATTTGAACTGTCTTGTCAACTGTGGTCTTTTTTCCAATCTCTAACATTAAAAAAATGTCTGTACTATAAGATTGTATCACAGCATTGCCTGATTCCTAAATTGAAGCACTCAATTCAAATGAGACAGACAAAGCTCAGGCTCTGAGGGATGTGGGCACTGCGTTAATGCTACTTAGATGGGCCACGGGGTTGCAAATTTTCACCACTGCACTCCATATTCCCCAGAGGAAATTGAACATTGTCATGGATGGATTAGCTCTGTAATGGTGAGACACATAGCTTGAGCAGAGGAGACCAGCTAAAAAACGTTGGGCAAATGAGGGAGGGAAAAGGTATGAAATTCATTTCATACCTCTTCAGACACACTCACTTGAGGAGTGCCTTTCTGCAATGCTAAGCCAATACATAAGCAACTTTTGAGCACTTTTCAGGTCATAAAATGCTACATTTAGAAGTTGGAACTCACTATCTTCAATCGCTGGTTACACAAGGCCAGATTCCACTCATTATCTACAATACTGCGCATTATGGTCTATACTATAAGCACGATTATTTATCAATTATTTTAGTACATAAAAAGATATAAAATATATAGATACTGTAATTCTGAGGTTACTTAGACTTAATGTACATATTTAACAAATCTAAACTCTGTTAATCCATGTACACTCCCCTGCAAAAGTATTGGAACTGTGAGGCCAATCCCTTTATTTTTGCTGTGGACTGAAAACATTTGGGTTTGGTAAAATGCTCTGCAGGGTTCAAGTCTGGAGATTGGCTAGGCATGTCTAAAGCCTTACACTTCCTGCCACCTTTGCAGTCTTGGCAGTGAGTTTTGGGTCATTATCTTGCTGCATGATGAATGATCTCCAAATCAGTTTGGTTGCATTTTCTTTAAATAGACAGACAAAATGTGTTTGTAGACTTCTGAGTTCATTGTACTGCTGACATCATGCACGACATCATCAATGAAGATTCATGAGCCCGTCCCAGAAGAAGCCATGCAAGCCCGAGCCATGGCATCACTCCACTGTGTTTCACAGATGAGCTTGTATGTTTGGGATCATGAGCAGATCCTTTCTTTCTCCAAACCTCAGCCTTTCCATCACCTTGGTTAAAGTTCATCTTTGTCTCAGCAGTCAGTTAAACTTTCATGGTTCCCAGGCACCAACCAGTCTCTGGGCTTGTGTGATGGCAGCCTAAAAGACCCCAAAACATGTCTTATAATACATAAATTCCAAAAACTTGATCAACTATATCTGGCTCAGACACAGTTAGCTAATGATAATGGAATACCATTATCATTACTTTTAAACACTGCAGCTAAAAATTATTCATGCTTGCATGAATTGTAGCAAGCAAACATATATAAAAAAGAAAATATTTTTATAGTAAGCAAGGACTGTCCCCTACAGGGACAGTTTCAGCCATATACAGCACTTTGTTTACTTGCTTGGTCTGCATGACGGCTCATGTGTGTGCCTGAAATGTGTGCGTAAGATACAAACATAATTAAAATGGCAAATCTAGGAATTCAACAGACAGTAGGTGCCAAAAGTTTTACTTTTTCTGTCTTTCCTCTATCTAATTCATTTACTACAGTGTCTGGTTTTCTGGCAGGGTGGTCAGAGATAATGTTAATCTTGGTCAGCAGCAGTGGGAAGTCATGCAGTTCCACACAACACAACGGATTGGAATGATAACAAAATATAGTCAGAGGCAGACACAGGGAACTTATCTTGGTGCTGAAAAGTTTGCAAGTGGCCATGTGTAACAATACAATTCTTGAGTTGCTCTGTTATGTTGATTTTATTGCATGTTACAATCTGATGCTAAACACTGAAACTTGACATCACAAACAGCTACACGACAAACCCAATACCAGCGTTTTAATGTCATACACGGTTGTTTTCCGTGTAAATAATAATAATAATTTTAAAAAAAAGATTCCAAGTGTGAATGAAGGGCAAACTCAGGTAAGAATGAGTGAGAGCTGACAAGTGCTAGTTACCAGTGAGTTAAATGGAGCAGGAGAATCAGTAACCTTTTCTCTTTTTTTAATTTCAGTACAGGGATCATTCAAGTTTCTAATTGACAACTCATCAGACTCCCCGCTATTATGACTTCATTATATCTGAAGAGATAAAAATTAATGAGTAGCAGAGGCCCTGGATGGATATGCCAAACTTAGCATTCATTTACATTAAAGAGGGAAACTCTCACTTGGCCAGAAGCACATCTGTAATGACTTTAATCTACGAGAACTTCTAATTTAATGCCATAGTTCATTCATTGTTATTATTCTTTATGACCTTGTATATTTATTACTTTAAGCTCCCGTGTTTCAATTCCACTTGATGATCCCTCATTACACACATTTATTCTTAATGTTTACTTTTTCTAAGCCCATTCTTCTATAATTTTTTGACCCCCTTTTTAGTGCTGCAGTTCCATTTCCACTCTCTCCTTTTCTCTCCTTCTCCTCCGACAGGGATAGGTTTCATTACTGTAGTCAGTCTGGGCCCAGTGGACAGCTCCTCGGCGGCACTCTGCACCTCAATATAATCCTTTTAATTAAAGGCCTTCCCCACCGCCGCCGCCCTGCTCCCGCCTCTGCCCTTTTCTCACATGGCGCCAGCCTTTTGTTCACCCAGGCACTCACCACCTCGCTTCATGTCAAGCCACGCTCTTGCCATTTCAAAAGAGGAGACGTCACCTTTGTCTCTACCCCTTTCATGTGGCTTTAATCTCTACCGCAATATTGCAAAAAGTGTTTTGTGCGTGGGTGTGTGTGTGTCAGAGTGACTGGTGCTGTCTGTGTGTGAGGTTCATCTAGCTTAGGGCTCATCAGGGTTAAATCAGCCTTTACAAGAGCTTGATTGCCTGTGATTGGGTGCTGATAAGAGGCCAAAAGGTGGGGTGGCATTTAGGCTGAACTGTGCTGTAGATTCTCTATATTGATTTGCCATTATAAAGGCCCTTCCCACCTGTTATTCTTCTGTGTGGTTCTTTTAATAGAAGGCATCTTCTTCAAACTTGTTGAATTTGGTGGTTCATGTCTTTTCTTCTTTTTACTGTGTTTTATCAGGCTATGATGTCAATCTGTCAAAAGAAATAGTATTGCATTTTGTGCCAGAACCTGCCCATACAGCCCTACACTGAAATAACAGGAGCAGCTTACTATCCATTTGCAAAAAAAAAAAAAAAAAAAAGAGTCAACCAGTTAACTTGAGTCAGACAAGCTGATCATGATACCATTTACACAAACCTAAAAAAAGATCAGTGCCTTGGATTATTTAATATCACCAGCCGTAATGCTTTTTCATCTTCTCTGCATCCTTTTTTTTTCATTCCACAGCCATCAAAGGAGCTTTATCATGCCACCATCACCACCCTGACCCACAACAAGCCCAGCGTGGTGCTAGTCTTCTCCTATTCCCTCCATGACTCGCTGATTGATAAGAAAAACTTCTTAGCCCTCCCTCCACCCATCTTGCCCTTGACCCGTCTCCATGCACTATTCATTGAGGTTGTTAAAAGTCGCATCGGGCTTGCTTGGATTGTCCGCTGTTTGAAGCAGGAGGAGGGCGTTATCAATCACACTGCAGAGGATCTCTTCACTTCCTGGCCCCCAACCTCTAGGGTTTTATGCATGCGTGCTGGTTTGTGAGAGTGAGTGCACTCTGTCCCAAGTAGACAGGGCATTTATTCACTCAACTCACAAGTCTGTTGGTGGTTGGCGGCCATAGCTAAAATGGTCTCCACCTCAGTCTGTCTCGCTTGCTCTCTTGCTCTCTGTCCCATCTTTCAGACTGGGATGTTAGCATGCGCAACAAGCAGCCAAAGCTTTGGCCCTTTGACAGGCAGACTGTGGGGAATAAGACAAGTTAGAAAAGAGGAAGATGAAGGAGAAAGAGGACCAAGTCACAGTGGTGCCCTCAGAGGGTCAGCTCGGGTGTTGGCACCGCCTCATTAAGAATCATGCAGCGCTGAGTTTAATGACCATGCATGGATGAATGACTAAGGCTGGAGCATTGCCACAGAGAGGACGCTGTCATGAAGACAAAAATTGGAGACTGGAGTCTGTTTGTGAGATTAAAAAAAAAAACGCAATTAGAGAGCTATGACAAAGCATGTACACAGCATTGCACATGTGTTTTGACCTTTTGTGTCACTCACAAATCATGGCAGCCTTCCTTCTATGTTGTCTCTCATTAAGTTGTGATCGATTGAAGGAGACAACCGGTTATTCACGAGCACCACTGCAGGTCAATACGGTTCTCCCTATCTGCCTTCATTGGGCGACTGTTTTATTCTCTCATTAAATGGGATTCGACACTGCCATCCTGTTTGCATTTGGCCGTATCTCTCCATGACAACCAATTAATGCATGTTCATACACCCCTACAGTAACCCAGACAAAGAATATGGAGGAATTCAACTGAACACTGGATGGCAGCTTGGTGTCTCTTGTTTCCACCACCTCCTTGAACAATAAAGAGTTAACTTCCTATGGCCACATTTTCATTTCCTGTAGTGGGCTGTTCATATTGGTTGGAGGTGTTTATGTGGAACTCTCTTTCTCTGTTTATTACACTGCCAATGACAGATCAGGCTCTCTGACCCCTCTGGCTAGCTTTAAATAAAAGGAGTTTATTCCAAGGCAGCAGCCCCACTGTAGACCGCTGACATGAAAGCGCCTGAAGAGTGCCAAGAAAGCAAAAGGCCTGTTAAAGGGAAATTATATTCCTAAACAAGGTTTGACAATAAACGCATGAGGGGGACAGATAAACAAAAGGTACTGTACCTCCTCTTATTGCTTTTCAACAGAGTGTATGAAAAGGCACAGGGGATTTGGTGTGCTTACTGTGCTGTGTTTACTGGTTCTACTAAATATTTTTGCTCACCTTTGGCTTTCCTCTGCTACATCTGACTCTACCATATGCTGTTTATTGGCTGGCTTTACACAGATCTGTAATTCAAAGTCACATTAACCTCACTTCGTGATGGAAGCCCATTAAAGTTAAATATGCTATAGCCAGACATCCACGTCAGTTTTGAGGACATAATCGATCAGTCAAACTGTCAGATTCCATTTGGTTATAGAAATGACTTCTTTCAACTTTGAGAACAGGAAGCAGAGTTTCTTAAAAATAGAGAATAAGTATACTGACAACATTATAATACATAATATAACCAGGCACAATTGTTGTAAAACTACTCCACCCATGTGTATCAAGTGAGAACTTCTAAATTAGCCATAATTTTGCAAGAATTCATGAGTGGATGTGGCCATAGGTCATGTCCTTAACAACGTCTATTTAATGGATCTGATTCAAATTACAGTAACAGAGCAGCAAATTGCCCAAGGATAATGTGAGGAGAAAAAAATGATGCAATAAATGATCCAAGAAGTATAAACACTGGCATTTTTCTTTTAATAAAACATAATAAGATTTATTACATTGGCACCGAGAATAACCTTGAAGCAAAAATGCTCGGTAGCCTTTCAAATCCTAAGGAGTAGTGCGTGAGAAGGGAAAAGCATCCTTGTACACTGAGAAGTTTTATATCATTACATGCAGCCATTATGTCAGGCACTACTGAGCATGCTCTGAGCTGTCCAGCAGTCCATCGGGGGGCGTTGTTATCTCTTCACAGAGTCGTTTCACTCTCCGTGTTCCCCCCAAAGAGTCAATGTTGCAGTACATCAGAAAGAGCCCTCGCCTCATTAAGCCATTGATATTCTGTGATGCTGGCGCCCTGCTGAACACCATATATAGGGACGGCAGTGCCAGGAGAAGGACACAGTGTGTGTTTTATGGCGAGACTCTACTAATACGGAGGAAAATGATATTATCATGTGGATATGGGTACTGCCTAGTATGTGGATGTGTGCCTGAGCATAGTTGTGAGATTAGTGTGTTCACTAGAAACTGTGTGACAGAGAGTGAGACAGTCTGTGTGTGCATGTGTGTGTGTGTGTGTGTGAGAGTGTGTGTGAGAGAGAGAGAGAGAGAGCGAGACTCAGTATTGCACGCACAGCCCTGGGCAAACCCACTGTTATAAATACAGCATTCTAATGGTGACTTTATGGTGTTTCCTGTGTGAGACTATGGCCCCCAGGGGACCACTTCCCCACAGATATTCTCCTCCCTCATCTTCCTCCCCCTTCTCCCCTTTTCTTTTCTCCCCTTGCTATATTCTCCCGTTTCCCCTCATCCAGAATTTACAACTTGACTGGGTAAGACAGGAGCTGTAAATTCCCCACCACCACCACCACCACCCCCACCACCTTCGCTGAATTATTTATCTATAGGCCCTGTGACACAAGCAGCACATGAGGACCCTGGTTAAGGAGATAAGAGGTGGAGAAAGTTGAGGCCTAATTGACCATGATGGTGGGTTAATGGAGAAATATTTGAAGCATGTTAGGGTGGAGCGATTTTACTACATTAAGATGTATTATGTGCAGTGGTGTTTTAGTAAATAAAAGGAGACTAGCAATGTGTTTGTGCGCTCAGGTTTGTGCGTGCGCGCTGCACAACAGGATTACCGTATGAATGCTATCAGTGTTAGGAGCTTAAGACATCTTGAGCTATGTGTGAGTCAGCAGCAATGTCAATGAGTCATTTGTTTCGTTTTGCATCTCCAAACAAAACACAGACCTGAGAACAGTGGGAAAGAAAACTCTTTAATTAAATCATCCAGGCTTTCAGCAACACGCTCATCTCACTGTGTAACGTCTCTATCTTTCCTCTGTTTTCTCTCTACTGTGGCAACCGCTTTCTATATATTGTACTGTTCAAATGATAAATGGTGATAAGAGCGGGCCATTAATACACTGCACCACAAAAGTCAAAGGGGACGGGACAGAAAAGTGAATGTGATGTTCTCCCCCCTTCAATTCTAATAGCGCTGCAGCCTCTACGAGTGCAGTCCGATTTCTCTGCCTTTCATGCACTGTATTAAGCAATGACATGGCAGGATCGTGTCGACCCCAGGATGTCAACCACCTCATTCTGATGACCTCCAAGTTTCCTTCTACCAAATGCCTCTGGCTCAGGGCCAGGGGCTTCTATAGAGTTAGGGTGTCTGACAAGAAAAGCGAGGGACAGGGGTGGTTGGGCGGGAGAGGGAGAGAGGTAAGGAGGAGGATATCTGCAACACTAATAGATCGTTATCTCTCCCCCCTCACCATTGGCCTGGAAGAACACCAGGAGCAGCATGTCTACTGAGATAAATAAAAGAAAGCCTACAGATCGATCCTCCCCACCCCTCTGGTTTTCAAGGGGCCTTGGTGTGACCTTTCCACATGATAACGTGGTCACAAAGGTCACCTCCCACCCCACCCCCACAGAAAATGTCTCTAAGGCAAGCTGAGAGTGGGTGGTGGAGAATCAGGATGGGGAAAATTGTTCTCAAATCCTCCCCACCCACCACTCCAACTCCGAAGGAGTCCCAAGGAAGATTGACAGTCACAACAGTGGATTGATCAGATGACGATTGTCAGGTTGACCTTTTCTGAAATGCATCAGGAGGTCAAAAGATGGCACGTCCTTCCCCCGCTCAATGCAGAGGTAAGCGGTGCCACATCCCTGGCGTCACTGTCTTATTTGTGTCAAATGACAGCAAGGGAGCAATCTAAAGAGCAGTGGTGGTGGGATCACGTCTCTGTTATTCCTCAGTTGAGAAAGGTTACAGAAACAATCTATAGGAATTTAGATTCACTGCCTGTCATCAGCATTCTCCATAACAAGCCATTCTCTCCTGAGGAGAAATCCACATTCATTCTCAGAAGACAATGAGATAACGTTTTCCTTAGGCCATTTGGTAAATGTGTATCGTTACCTGGTAGAATGTATATTCCTGCTGACAGTTGTTCCCTTTATGGTTGTTTATTGTGTCAAGGCAAACACAGGATATACACAGACGATAATATGGTGTTTGAACAAAGAATCATAAAAAGCGTCTTTGCTGATGTCTTTTTCATTCTATCTTCCAGAAAATATAAGCTTCATTTACATTAGCTTCACCGGGAGGATTTGGCTCTTACTGCATGTCCTTATTAATGCGTGGCTGAATTACTCCCACTTTCACTTTGCAAAAGTTGATAACCTGAATTTGCAAGGTTCTTTGAAACCACGCAGCCAGTTGGTGTTTACTTTTTACTTTTTCTTTTTGAACAGTAACCTTATTATAAACTCACATAATACAGAAAATGCATCCAATTTATTTTCACTTTCATCCAACTCAGTGTTGTCAGTTTTGATTGAATAGGGACAGCATGTTGTGCAGCTCATAACCTTGACACAAGTAAATAAAGACGTAAGCAAGAGTCCAGATTAGGTCTTATCTTGAGTAAAGGTACTGCTTGGTGTCAGGTGCAGGGGCGAGGTGATGAAGATAATAAGCCTTTTTTCAGATGGGAGAGGACACCTTTAATTCCTTCTGTGTGCCGCTGAAGAGAAAGTATCCCTCAATGTCTTATCTCTGCATCATCTATCTCCTCTCGCTGAGCGAAGAGCCTGGGCACATCTTAGAGATAGTGAAGCAGCACCTATAGGTTACAGGCTAGCGCTTCATACCCAATCAGGCCGCTGTAATCACAGCTACTAACAAATTCAGAAAGAAAAAAGTTTCAGTGTGTCCCAAAATGGTAGCAAAACTGGCTTGTATTTCTTATTTTCATGCATAATGCACTGTGCATAATGTACGGTGTGCGCCACTATCCCCAGCGACAGTCTGTGCATGCCCAGGTTGCTGGTGACTAGAGCTAAACACTTAGTGTAATTGAAGAAGGCAACGTGCAGAAATCAAGACGGATTGGTGCTGCAAACGAGGGCCACCTCCCTGGAGCCTCAGTCTATTAACACTGTCACTCTGCTCATCAGCCCAGCACCTGCCCGCTCCCCCTCTTGGCTGACTTTAATCATGCTCACTAATAAAAGCCAATATATCACAAAACTACTGTAAATGATGTAGCATAGGACCTGCTGTTAACATGTTAGACACACAGGTAACTTGAAAAGAATGAGAGAGGGAAAAAAACTCACTATAAATCCAAATTTAAGTTTGACATGCTTCCTGATAGGGGACCAGTGGGATCATTCAGGCAAAATGATGAACTTGAGTCACAACAAAGGTGTTGGGGGAGGTGTATTATTTGGCTACCACAGTACCTGTCTTAGAGGGCCAGATAGCCCATGTGGATGTTTAGAATGATTGCATGCAATAAAGATGAATTGCTCCTCCTCTGTGTTTATGACTTGGCGTCGGTGTGTTGTCAGAGGCAATATAGCAGAGATGGTAAACAGAAACAGGTGCATTTGTTTACTGCTAATGGGAACTAGTAAAGCTACAATGCTAATGTCCTCTTCAGTAGCAGACTCTGGGCATCTGCTTGGTGGGAAGTCATTATTGTCAATATGCATCAGTAATCAAACAAAGGAATTACAGCAACCGATATGTATCTTTAAGCATAGAAAATGTGGATGCACCAGGATCAAGAGCTTGCAAGGGATAAACTGTAAACTATAGTTCTTCATATGATTAGGAAAATATGTGTGTGGGGGGGTGTTTTGTTTTGTTTTGTTTTTGTTTTGAGGGGAATTTTTTGCTTTCAGGTGCAGCAGAAACAGTAACAAAATGTGGGGAAAAGAGTGGTCAATACTGGGAGTCAAGCTGCTGACTTTATAATTAACCAAAATAGTAAATGGACTAGTTCTTATATGGCACTTTTCTCCTCTAGCTGAGCACTCAAAGCACTTTATAAAACATGTTTGCATTTACCCATTCACACCCATTCATACAAGCACTTCCTTCAGAGAGCAACTTTGGGGCTCAGTATCTTACCCGAGGATACTTTGGCATGCAGACTGGATCAGTCAGGAATCAAACCACCAACCTTCCAATTAGTAGATGACCTGCTCTGCCTCCTGAGCCACAGCCACCCCAATAACCAACAAAAAGGTTTGCTACTGAGTACAGTAGCACAAACAGTGGCTAATAATGCAAACATTCAAAGTTGTATTCAGGTAATGATAATGACCTTTAGTTGGCACACTTTGAGCCCCTTAGTATCATCTGAACATCATTTAAATGCACCTGCAGGTGCCCAGCACTGATGGTGAGAAACACTGATGATTAGTTTTGTAATATTGCTGCATTGTACAGTAGATATTACTGTATTACTATACCTAACTTTTTAAAATTTCAAACCCTTACATTTTATCTGAGCAATTTTATGTGATAAATTGGCATGCTATTCACTAATACACTCCACAGCTAATATTTGCAAAAGAAAAATATTACTAAAACCTTCTTTTGTTTTTGTTTTTTCACTTGGAACAAAGGTTGGGAATGCTGCTGGGTTTTTATGTTTGTTTTTTTGTTTGTTTTTTTGCTTCACAAAGAGATGATGTGTGTCAACATGCTCTGAAAAGACATTTCACTTTGCAGTGACCTCACTAATAGCAAAAGTTTACAGTTATTTGTGTGTTGTCAGGGGGAATGAGTTGTCAGCGCCTGAGGTCGACAAAGAGCCAAGTGCCGGAACATGGGCCTCTGCTGCCTTGACGGATGTAAGGAAGAATACAGTGAAGTGATGGCAGAGAAAATCCCCACCCCCACCCCCACCCCCCATGCCGCTACACCTCCAGCTCCCAGCCACCCTATAATAGAGAGTGCTTTTAAAGACACTGAAGCCACAACACAATGTCAGAATCAAGCTTGTGGAGAAAAAAAAATTGGGAGACAGAAGAACAAAAAAAAAGGGGAGCGTGCAAAAGAATGAAGCAGGATGGGCTGTCAGTGAAGCGGGCTGGTCATGTGTCAACCAAAAGACTCAGATGCAATAGAGGAAATGACAAGGAGGTGGAGGGATTTAAGGAATTGGAAGGATTGGAGGAAAAACAGAAAAAAAGAAGGCAAGGAAGAAATCAATATTTCTGCAACGTGGCCACTCCAGCCACTTCCAATGATGGCAAACATCATGAAAAGATATGGGAGCAGGGAAGGGGAAAGAAATGAAAGAGATAAGAAGAGAACAGTAAAGTAAATGACATCTGAAGCTATTTCCTCCAGGGCCGTGCCTAGTGTCGAGCCCGGAGGTCTCGGCGGAGTTATAGGCAGAGTTAAATTTCTATTAGCTCTGAAAGGAAATTTAAGTTCTCTGTCTCTGGAGAAAGACTCAAGTGGAGACGCAAAGTACCCCCATTGTCATGTGACAGATGACAACAGCATGACCTTAAAACGAGCCACAAGATTCACCTCCAAATGGTTGCTGTCGGTGAAAATGGTTTCAAGTAGGAGGAAGGCATTTAAAATCATGATGTGTTAATTTAAGGCTATGAGCCTTCAGAGCTTTAAGGCAAGCAATTTGTGCTTCTAGGTCAGCAGACATCGACAGTGATGAAGATTTTTTTTTTTCATTTAAGAAGCAGTGGATACTTGACAGTGGCCTCAGTGGTGACTGTGATGGTACTAATAGTGACTGTGATTGTTCTATTGCGTTTATGGTTCCTAGCTTCATAAGTCACAATTAGATAAGTTTTCATGGTCTTCTGAAACACCACCCCCACACAAACACACACACACACAGCTATTAGTGTTATGAACCTCTCCAAACATCATAATAAAAAAAGAACATAAGTGAACTATGGGTCAAAATTATTTCTGGCTTAAGAGATTTGACCAAAAGGAATTATTACGTGGATTGAGCTGTGTATTGCTGCAGTCTTTCAAATGTACTGAATTAAGACATTAAAGGACTTTTTTTTAAGGAGGAACACAGAAAGAATTTCTCCACCAAGATTTTAAGGATACTTTGGCATGCAGACTGGATCAGTCAGGAATCAAACCACCAACCTTCCAATTAGTAGATGACCTGCTCTGCCTCCTGAGCCACAGCCACCCCAATAACCAACAAAAAGGTTTGCTACTGAGTACAGTAGCACAAACAGTGGCTAATAATGCAAACATTCAAAGTTGTATTCAGGTAATGATAATGACCTTATATTACATTTTGACTGTCATTTACATTTTTTTGAAAAGTTTACAATCACCACCTGTGCATCACTTTTCTTACATTTAGAGATTACAGTTGTTAGCAAAACTGTTCTTTGAGAATTCATTGTTGTTGGCGGTGTAGTCTGTATGCATCTCCTTCCTCTTCTCCCTGCTGTGTTGCCCAAAGGCATTCCCGAAAAAGATAAAACGTCTTGACTTAAAAAAGAAGCAGGAAAAGAAGCTTATACATGTTGCATGACTGAGAATGTTCCTTCAAGCTTGGTAATAACTGTGTACATATTGTTTATGCCTTGATCTCAGTACACGTGAAATTTAGATGCAAGCATGTATGTGAATTTGTGTATAATGTTTGTACTTTTGTGTACTGGACCATTGCACACTTTTGAACAGAGACCTCAGATGTTATAGGCTGCCTGGAATCTATTTAATCAACTTAACTCTTTCAGCTTTAGGATCACGGTCCCGAGTATTCCCATTTTCACTGGGATCACTCTTTTCCAGTTGTTCCTTCAGTAATGGCTGATGGTCAGTCCACTTCTGAATCTCTACCCATACCCATACTCATTGTAGTGATCTGCTTCAGCAGAGGGACAGTAAATCATTTTGGTATATGATACACTTCATGGAGACTTGAGCGATGGCCTTGGAATGATGTTTGTCACATATGCATTGAATTCTTGATGAATCCCTGTTGGCCTTGTGGCTAGCACTCCAGTATTCATATGTGGGGCTCTGAGTCAGAGGCTTTTTTTTACAGTCTGTTCAGGTAATACTCTGTCTAGTCTTAGAGTCTTGCTCTCTTAAGTAGCTGGTCCTTTGGATCTGTAACATTGTTCCAAATGGCCTTCTGAGCTTTGCTCATGGGTCAACTCATGTGCCTACTCAGCTTGCAGTGAGGAGCTTCCCTGTTGTGGAGGGGCAGGTTATTGGCTGGTGGTTCTGCGCTGTGTTGGCGAGTCTGGGTAAGTACCTGCTGTTAGTGGTTCACTGATTTATGCCCTCAGGTGAGATAAGTTTGTTTAACTATCAAGTGTGATGCAAGTCAGGCCCAGGCCCTGGCCAGCTTTTAATGACTGAGGCTCCTTATATGATGGGTTTCTGATGTTGACAGCTGTTTTGTGATTCCTCTTCTATCTGTATTTCAACTTTCGCCCAGTTTCATCTCTGGGTGAGTCTTTTGCTGCTGCTCCATTGCAGACACAGTATGGGTCTTCTGAGAACAGGCCTTTTATTCTCTTGACCTCTGCTCCTCTGTTGTATCTCTTCAGCCTATAACAACCAAAGCTGCCTTTTGGGGGGGTAGTGGAGCTTTATTTATGTACATCTTGTTATATCTCTTATCCATCCAAGATCTGACTCTCAAAACCCCTTCTACATCTCTATTAGCAACCTCCAGGCCCAGTTGCAGTGGCATAGCCATAAAAATGTTAGTTTTTTGTTTTGTTTTTTTATGGACAAATATTTATGCAGGCAGTGGAGAAGAATGGAGAAATATAAATAAAAAGATGTAAATCCAAAATAAAAAATAAAAAACATTTAAATTGTTGACTTTACTATCATTTGTATTGTTTTTACTATTACAGAGGTGGCCTTTCTGAGACCCGAAAGAACAAAAGCATCCAGCCAATGGCACATTCATATTATCACAAATGTGAAAAGGCAGATTATTGTGAAATTCAAGAATTTCAATAAACTCAAAAAATACAACACTTTCATAACCACTTGCTTTGCACTGAGCATCCCAATTCTCCTGCTAAATAAAGCAAGTGTCTCCTCACAGACAATACACTGTGCGCACACACACACAGTCTTATTGTTTTCCCTGCTGTTTTCCTGCTGCATTTTATGTTATAGAGGGGAGCCTGACTTTGATGGAGCAGGTGATTTTAGGCTGTGCCGTTAGCAGCAGAGAGATAGAATATCTTCCTAAGGCCTATGGATAGCACTTTTTATGAGCTGCTCATTGCTGGAGCTACATCAACCTGTCCAAGGCAACCATTGCACTAGGGTCTTTAACTCCCCGCCTCCATTATCCACCTCCATCATTTCCTGTATCATATAGCCTTTTTTTTTTTTTGGTTTGTGTTTAATACAAAGAAAAAAAACATGTATTAAACCGGAAATATGAGATAAATTGAAAAGTTTGTATTTATTTATAATTTATTGCTAAATGAGATGACCATAGCAAAAGTAATTTTTTAAAACAAATGAATCCTAATAACAACCAGACCCCTGTCAAATGCACTCATAACACTGATATCACACGAAGGGGATAAGGCAACTGCTTAAATAACCAAGCGCACTCTGTTAAGCTTGTGCAGCTTTCCGTTCACACACACTCTTTGAGCAACCCACTCATACACAGACACACATATGGCTTTTCAGTCTTTTACTAGAGATCAGCAGTGAGTTTTGGCATTAAACATTAGCATAAGCTCTTCCTGTGTCATATAATCCATCCTTAACCTCACAACCACCCACTTGCCATCATCACACTGCTCTGCTCACTGACCCTGGTTCACCGTATTAGTAATATTTCACCCTTAGATCAACACATCCATGATAAGGCAAGGGGCTGGTGGGAGGGTGGGGGAAAGAAGAAAAGATGTGGAGGCTGGGATGCGATATCAACAGCAAAGCGAAATTATTGCCAATCAGATTTTATTCACAGCTCAACTGCTAGACAAATTGCGGCTCATGCCGTTTGCCATGGGTCAGGGCACTGCGTAATTTCATTTTAATAAGTCATTTTCCAGGGAGGGATGACACTGCAACACACACAAGTACACATGCCTGAGCACACACATACGCACTCACACATGGCCTCACACGCAGACATATCACCGCCCTCTCATACAAACAAGACTGTGGGACCATGTCTCGGGGGTTGATATTTTATGGAGTGAAAGAATTGGATACACCACCAGTGATCTTGAGTGACTTTAGTCTGAGAGAAGGGCAATACGTAAGAAAAAGAAAGCTGATTGAAAAGGTCACCTAATACTGTGTTTGTGTTTATTGTATTTGTATGTTTTGTTTTGTTTTTAATTGGCCATCCGCGAGACATGAGGCAAAGGGGGGCGGGACATGGAGTAAATTAGATATATGCGAAGAAAAAAGATCATTTTATACCTTTATCCTGGGCCATTTCCAATTTGCAAAATTATTTGCAAAATAATTTGTGTGTAACTCAAACAGACTATTTGATATATCAGTATATTTTGAATAGGACCTAAATTTGATTGCAACAGGCTTTTATTCTAGTGCTCATTTTTCTGCATATCTGAATAAGCAATACTGAAAAGCAAATGAGTCTCACATCACACACCTGTAGGTGGGCCACTGTGAATGTGTAGATACCAAATTATGAATGTACATTAAATGTGCCAAGATATGTTTTGGTTTTTTTTAAAGTTGACTGTATCCATCTGCTCCATTACAATTCTCCACAAGGTGTGAGTTGAGCCAAATTGATTGGATTAATATATATCTGGGCAAATAAACAACTTGTGCCTTGGGGGGCTTTCTCTGCAGTATTTCTTCAGAACTCCTCAGGAATCAAAGGCGCTAATATCAACAGCTGCCATGCGGAATAACATCATGCACTCATGAAAATGCAAGTCCCATATATATCAACATCAAGAAGAAACCTGTGAGAGTTACCGTGTCAGCGATGAAATGTACAGTCAAATCAAATTCCCGGTGCTGCAAAAAAAATAATAAAAAAATCACTTCTAAATACACCATAAATTCTTGATAAAAATGTGCACTGGATTCAAAAAGCTGTTGCACAGGCTGCCTGTCATGTTCATAACTGGGTCTTTGAAGTCAGCTGTCAGTGGTCGATGCTAAACCATCTTCAGAGGTGCGTCAGTGCTCCTGTTCTTTCAAGTTCCCCTCCAGCGGCCAGTTAGTGGGGTGATGTTCATTCTGAACGTGCAGTTGCTGCTCTGGAGATAGGCCTGGTCAATCCCCCTGTCAGAGATTTCATCCTCCTAGAAGACATGTTTGTGTAAAGTCTAGCCATCCTCAAAGAGAATGGAAGTCTGGAGGCGTATTCAGTGGGGTGCAAAATACAGGGTTTCCAGACACCGAATTTTAATGTACTGTATTTCTGTTTACGATTTCCATATTGAGGAGGACTTTGGGAAACGAAAAATCTAAAATTATGTTATATTTGGCTTTACTGCAGAATGCAGGACACCAAAGCTCATCAGACTCATAGTATGCAAACCTATATGTGGCTGCATCGTGATTTCAGTTCCCATTTGCTACAAGAAGTATATTGTGAAGCTTATATGAGAAGCTAAACAGGATATTTGATGGTGAAGAGAGAGAAATACTGGGTCAGTGCAGTCAGACATGACGGCCAGCAGAAATACCACCAAGTCAGGAAGCTATGGTCTGGGGTGAGGAAATGGAGATAGCAGCACAACTAAAGATACAGCCTGCAAGAAGAGAGCAATAGTCCTCAACAGATAGGGAGCCACAGGGCTAAAAGATAGGCCCATAGCAGCAGAAACATTTGTGACAAAATGCCTGACATTATCTTTTAATTAGATTCACGCTGTTTACTAGCTTGTTTGTACTCTCATTTATACATTACCTGATATGGCTTTTCTTTATCTCATGTAGGGGTTGTAGGCGCTGATGGTGATGGCGGTGGTAGTGATATACGTGGTGAAGAAGCAATGCTCGTGCAACGTTTTTGCTAATATAAGTGAATCCTTTTGCTTCTCGTTTACATACCAACTAAGTAAGTGAATAACTTTTGCGGAACTCAAGTGATTTTTAACAATCTAAATGCTCCAAAAGAGAAAATGCCACAGACGGCCCAAGGCAGACGAATTGATCTTTCTGAGCAGCAGTTTATGTGGGAGGTAGAACTTCACAAATTTACTCCTCCAGCTCATATGTAATATTCTATAATGTGATCTATGCACACATACATCAGTTTAATGGAAGATGCAAATTTCCTCATTAAAGACAGAAGCACAAGTCCCTCTTACACAGAGTCAATCCATAATTAGCTTGTTCCCCTCACTGGCCCTGAAGCATTTACTTTAGTACTGTGTGAGGCCAACAAGCTCAGTTAGCCTCCGTCTCAGTTCCCGGTATCATAATATAAATGTTGCAAAGTTAGGCACTTATAGGTTACTATGTGGTAATTTAAAGCATAAATTTCATAGGACATATTAGGGAGAGTTGTTTCTTAAGCGTTCAAAAGAGTTTGCTCCTTTTCTGTTTTTTGATTATTACTGAATAGTATTTAGTGGTATCTAAACACCTTCCTGCACCCCTCATTTCAAAATAGCCATCACTTCAGTGCAATAAAACAAAAAGGCCTTCTATAGATGCTTTAGTTTCTCCTTCCTGAGCTACTGCAGAAACATGGGAGGCACAGCATGGGACAAGCTCCTCATGTAGATGTAGATGTACAATCACCTGTAGTAACACATTCATCTTAAGCGTCAGTCACACATGCCTAGAGACTGGTCAGTGACCATCTAGGAACCACTGGTGGAACCAAGTGGTTGCTTGAGGTTGTTGGCAGTCACTAGGTGACAGTGTACAAAAAAAGGTATACAGTGCTGCACCGAAAATTTCTTTTTGATTGCTTTGGTTGTTAGCAGTGTGACTCAAACTGGAAACGGACGTTTTACTTCAAAGTAAAGTTGTGCCTCACCGCTGCAGCCAACACATTTCAAAAGGTGCAACTTTTATTTTGAAGCCAACTGTTTTCTGTTTCCAATTTAAGTCAAACTTTTCCAAGTTCTGCTACCTCTCAGCCAGTAGTTAGCAAGTGTTTGTAGACAAGTCAGCGCCTTCCATGCAAACTACACGAGACTGTGGCAATCTCCTAGCAACCAAGACAATCACAAGGAGGTTTTTGGTGCACCACACTCTTTGCAACCAATTTCACCCAGCAACAACCAGCAACCGCTGACAAACCAGTCAGGAAACACAGCAACCAGAAGTTGCCAGGGTGTATGACTGAGGCCTTACCTACCTGGCTGATGACACTGCCTTTGCAGACCACTGACAATGAGACTAAACTCTTCCCAAGGTATTAATCTCACATCTTGGATTGGACTGTCTAAAAATAAATAAATAAATGCAACTGAGACAGAAAAATACAAACAGATTGCTTTTCGTTAGAACTTTAAACAACACACTATTATAAGCCATTATTATAGGCTGTTTAGATGTTTGTTATTTGTTTTGTTCAGAGTCATTGAATCTGTCACTGTTTACATCTGCCTTGCAGTCTTCTGCTTAGTATGTATCCCCACAAGCTGCTGTGTAATTGGGGTGAATGCTCATCTTCTAGGACACTTCAGACCTTTCATTGACAATATCCTTGTTTACCTCTGCTGTGTTCTTGCCCCTGCGCAATCGCTATCTCCCATTTAAACACAGCAGTGGTCACTGTTCACTTTCTTAGTATGTTAAACTATTCTTAGCTGGTGACCCAGTATCAACACTGGACCTAAAATGTATATCATGTATCTGTCTTGTGCTGACTTTTCTCTTCTTTATATTTGGTCTATCTACATTGCTCAGGCCGCACTCATGTGTCTTCACGCCTGTCAAAGCATGAAGGCACAGGTGTTATTTGAAATAATGGTTGAGGGTTAATGACAGTGATGCGGGGTGTGTAGAACAGAGGTGTTTTTCTTTCTAATGCCTTTTATCACCAACTTATTGACTGTCAGTTATGCTGAGACACAACAGGATTCTCCTGTGTTCTTCCCTGTACTTTTAAATCAGCAGAAACATTGTTTTCATGCAGATATCTTAGAGAATTTTCTTTTCCATGACAATTACACACACATTCAATTAGGCACACCAAGTGCCCTTGTTGCGGTCAGTCCTTTCACAGCTTAGAGGTGGAGATTCTATTTGAATTTTCACCTTTTTTTATTCCTCAGTCAATCTGGGATTCTTTAGTTCTCTTAAATAATGCATGTTTCTGCTTGTGGTGGAGGGATAAAGTGGCTCTTAACGTGAGCTCCCACCCAATACGAGGCTCTCCCTGTCAGGGGCCAGGTGAGCCGCCTCTGAGCATGCCACCATTGCTGTGGAGGTAACTTTCATGCTCCACTGGGCAAACATTTTCCAGGTCACATTTTTCAATTACACTGAGAGGCAGGTCCCACAGGCAACCAACCCCCCCAGCAACAACCAGCTAAGCACACACACACGGGCACACATACACACACACACACACACACAACCTTCTACACATGCACATAAACAGACTAACCTCCTCACCCTCCCCCTGCCATTCCCACACTCATCCTGTGTTTAGCAGGATAGCATCTTCTCCTTCACCACCTATCTTAAAAAACACAGTTTAGGTTTTGGGAGAAAGGACAGTGTGTTTATAGGGGAGACTGCAAAACAGAACAAAAATAGATTATATTGCCATTTCATCAATACGGTAAAGCAATGCATGTTTTTTTTAGCTGTTTTACCTAATCATAATCAAATTGATGACCAAATTAAGTTAGAGGCAAACTGTCCATCAGGAGCTAGACAGAGGACTCTTTGTTCAGTTAAATCTGTCAAAGTTCCTCAAGTTCAGCATGAGGTGTTTATCTCCTTATCTGAATACTTTGAAGTCTCACCCTCTGTGTGTTGCCTCAGGCGTATGGTGAGATATGAGGAGAGTCTGCCTCATCTGCCTAATGCTGCTTGTGTAGCTAATAGTCCAGAAAACACTGCTCTGTGAGGCCACAAACGAGCACTTTAAATGATTCATCTTTGGCTGTCACACGAGAGCAACTTGCCACGCTCCGCCATTCTGTCACTCATGATTCCAAACAATGTGAAGGTGTTAGAGAAGTCTGTGAATACCAGTGTCTGTTGAGAGATATACAGCACTCTCTGCTCAGCTGCCTACACTATTTTTCATGTAAAAATGCTGGTGATATTACACCATAACTGTCACCCGACTGCATGAAAAAAAACAATGAGCAGAGTATTTAATTTATCCTCCTCACAAGTATTGGCTGCAGAAGCTTGTAGCTGCCCAGAAACAACTGACAAGACAGAGTCTACAGCTCTACTTACCACTCTGTTCTTAGTTGTGAATTGAACTGTGCTTGGTATGATAGTACCTCCCACTGCCATCCACATACTTGCAAATGCATGTTTAAAAGGCAATCAGTAAAGTGAAATTTTGACTTGGTCTATTCATCAGTTATTACAATCTGTCCTGAATAATAAAACCCACTGTCACAATATTTTGCTCAAAAATTAAAGGTCATTGACACAGTTTAAACAAACCAGATTAATTAAACCAGGTATTAACCAGGTATTAAAATGTTTAAACCACATTGCTTGCACAGATAAAATCACATCAGTAAACCACACCACTGCACGCAGGTGTGCGGGCGGGAAGGGGGAGATATCAAGGTTCCCATGCCAGCATGTTCCCCTACTGAATGACTGAACTGCTCTAAGGTTGAGGACAAACACCCCTCAGAGGAAGAAATCTTATTCTTCCAGTCACTACTCACACCTGGTGTCCATAGGTGAGAGCACGGATGCAGATCAACCAGTAAATCGACACCTTCACCTTCAGGCTCGGGTCTCTCCTTACCACAACAGACCAGTACTGCATCCACATCGCTTCAGGCGCTGCTTCCATTCACCTGTCAATCTCCCATTTCGTTCCACTCATGTACAAGACCCCAATGGACTTGAACTCCTCCACTTGAGTCCACTATTCATCCCTAACAAGGAGCGGGCAATTCACTTTTTTCCAGCTGCGAACCATGACTGCAGACTTGGTGCCAATTCATATCCCAGCTACAGCTATTTGTAAGGTGGAGATCCCCCTGCAATGAAGCCAAAAGCACCATCATACAAAAAGCAAAGAAATCACAGACACCCACAGCCCCTTGCTTGTGAATGAAATTTTGTCAGTAATGGCTGTGAAGAGAATGGGTGACACAGGCTTGTATGAGTAAAAATTCTATAATGGGTTTTATTTGTAGCCAGGCCAATATCTTTAAAACTCCAAAAACTAGGAACAACTCTAAAAACTCCCATCATTCAGTGCCTTTTAAATCATGGTTACAAGCTGACTGTTGATGCATGGGCTTTATCAGATATTGCAAACTACACTCTGGTTCAGGCAAAATATAGCAGCAGATAAATTCAAGACAGCACACAGATCAGATATCAAAAAAACAATATTCAAGCATCCTCTTGAAGCAAAATAACACATAAGCATGGAGCATATGGCAAAAATTGTTAGCTCCCTTGAACAAAAATCTTACTTGACAGTGAAATCAAAAATTGACAGATAAGATCAGCTGGTGTGCCAGCTGTTTTCATTACCAGGTCATCCAACACTACCACTTTATGAAACTTACCAGTCTCTCAATAGAAGTGTGTAATATTGGATTCCAAAGTGTTATTTATACAATTAAATTATTTACTTAGGCAAACTGCACATTGCTACAGAATGTTTCAGCTCATTTGTAGATAATTGCATAAGTCCTTCTAAAAAAATGTCTCTCGAGCTTGGTAATGCCTCCTAGCATTTTACTGGTCAGTTATTTTTAACCCCCCTACCTAAGTGAATAGGGGCAGGAGCCATAACTCATGGGTACGGTTACGTTAAGATCACTTAGCAAATGACATGCTAATCCATGTTATGGATTCAGTAACTCAAGAAGTGAGATATACAAGTACTAGATATGCCTGATGCCATAAAACCACGACTGTGTGCATGTGTCAGTGCAGCAACAGAATTTGCTCTCATATAATGCAGCTGAGCTCTCAATTGCCTATTCCGCCACAGGTGCACGACAACCACCATCTTTGGCATTTCTTAATTCTCCAATAGATTTCTACTCAAAATTCTTGTGTCTCATCTGCCTAATGCTGCTTGTGTCTCTTTCATGATGTCTCTGAACATAATTAGCTGACGCATGACAACAGTTCCTTGGTAACGCTGGCTGTTTGGCTTTGACTAGCAAACTCAGACAATACAGAGAGATGTGTGACAGCAGCAACAAGAAAATCATGTGTAGCCTACTTTAGCTGTTGTGGCAAGCAAGCACATAAAAAAATTTAACTTCTCTAAAGTCTCAAAGAAGTGTGGCAGTGGCACTTCTATCTAGGGTTGTTTTTTTTTAAAAAAAAGAAAAGAAAAAACACAGTTGACATAGATAATCATTTGCAGTGGTAGCCATACCAAAAGGGGGCATCTTCACCTCCACCAGTTGGCACACAACTTCACACAGCACCTCCCCTCACTAACAGCAGAAGAAATTGATATTCACAACACTGCAGGACACTTCAGGAGGCCGGTATAGCTCCTGTTTCAACAATACTGAAGTATTTAACATTCATCATAAATGTTAACCTGGCCTGTGTTAGCTGTATAACTATTAGCAGTTACAGTAACTGATAGCCACATTAGCTGTCTGCTAAGTCATCATTAAGGTAACTAATAATAAAGCTATAACATTAATTTTGAAGCTAGACAGCAAACATTATCAGTCCTGTAACATTAGTAGGACAGTGTTAATTTAAAAGTTTCTCTTATAATCTGGCCTCAACTAGACATAAAAAGTAGCACCTTACCTTACCAAGTCTATTTGATCAGAAACAAATATATGGTGCCTCAGACAACCTAAAAGTACATTTTTGTTTGTTTGTTTGTCTGTTATTTACAATACCTACAGTAGGAGAATCTTAAACTATTTGCCATATATACACCTTATAGTTATGCTACTGTATTTTTCTGTAATGTCATGCCAGACAACTTAAAAATAGTGCCGTCATTGATGTTATTGTTTGCATTGTTCTATTCTTGATATAAAAAATAATGCCTCTTAATCTTTTGAAAAATTTTCCCCAGTGGAATCAAAATTGGTATTGATTATCGAGCATTTTCCTGGGACTCAGTACTTAGTTTAAAAGTCTGGCATCTTCACACCTCCTGCAGAAAAACAGTTCAAGGAGTGTTTAATAGAGCTTCAAGTCATTGTTTGTAATAACATGATGATGCACAAATTATATCAAAATATAACAAGTATAAATCAGTCGATATCAAATATGATGGGCACAGAGGTAAAGATGAAAGTAGTTCTTATTGCCACGATGATCCTGGTGATGTCATGTTGGAATCTAATGCTGTATTTCCCACAGTTATCAAAAAGTACATATATAAAACCTATATTAATGTTGCTGCAATCCTAAAAAAACAAAAAAAAATGAATGTTGAGGAATATTATTCTTGTAACCAAAAAATATCTTGCACCTTTCTATTGAGTCACCAGTAGGTTTGACAAAGTATCAATAAGTCATTTTAGGAATGAAAACACATTGGGTATGCTTTCATTTAAGTGGTGATAACAGAAAAAAAATGACCACAGCTGAGCAATGAGTCATGGAGTTGTGTGAGACTGTGCAGGCAGAGAGGATGCTACTGCAGGCTACTTGGATGAGAGCCAGGGACACTGTGTCAGTGGGGTCAGAGCAAGCTGGCATGACTGGTGAAGGCACATAAGAGGGCACATGAGCATCCACAAACACACACAAATTACAATTAATAAAACATGATTAAAAACACTCTAAGTGATAACGTTTTCAGCTATTTACATGGCTACACATACAGAACCTCTCTGCCCTTCTCCCTTCATTGCACACTTGCCGTTAAACGTGTTCAGCAGCATGATGATTATGATAAGTCTTTCTGTAAAATGTAAATGCAGATTCACAAGCATCTTTCCTGACAAACCTTTTGGCAAGAAAGCATCATTATACTGTTCCGGCAGACGGAGAGGAACATTTTAAAAAGAAAATACATTAAATTGCAGACAGACTATTTCATTTCTGTCATCTGCCAGACTTTGTCATACTCTCATCCATCTGTTTATGTGTAGTATTATGCATGTGGACCCATCAACGCTAGCAACAACCTCTGGGCATGCCTGTGTCATACCTGCTGAGTCTCCCTCAAACACCTGCTGCCTCTGATCTTAGCATCAGCTAAACAAATGTTGAGCATTGGTGGGTTTTTAGGTTACCATGTAAAATGTCAGCTGACAATCACCTGCTCCTGTACTCTAAATATGTCATATAGCAGGTGTCTCAGCAAAAGTAGTGTGTAGCACCAGCGTCACACAGGAGTGTTAATTAGACCCACCGACAGCAGCATCAGGGGTGCTGCGACTGACGTATGAAGCTCCCATGGCGATTAGCACACACAAAAACATTTGACTGACAAGGGGTGTGTGTCCCTGAGTGTATAGGAGTGATCGCCATAGAAAGAGTATTGAGAGATTTAGAGACAGCTCAACCAACTTGAGGTAAAATATAGTGGATCTCGTATGCAGAACAAAATTCAAGCTGATTTGGAAAGGAATGTAGTTCTGTCAGTCTGAGAGGATAGGTTATTTAAAGAGAAAGAGAATTTTTAATCACAACGAAAGTGGCGCCACAGTGAAAAATGATAGCCCTGATCCAGGTGATAATGTATAATAAATGCAGGCAAAGTTCCTGCGATAGACTGATTCATTCTGCTTCACAAGGGAGGCAGAATGCACAGGGGGGTATTTGAGCATGTGGTTGCTTTACTTTGCTGTAATAAAGCAGGGGAAAAGCATGGTTAACTTCCCATATGATGGAAAAGAGGAGAATTTAGACCACTCTTTAAATATGCAACATGGAAAGACTGCTAAAAGATACTGAAACAATAAGGAGTAATCTGAATGCCGGATTACAGGCATGTAACTTGCACTCAGTACAAAGCAGTACTCCTTCTGCTTTTTCCAGATTTTTTTTTCTCACATTCTGTCACGTCCCTATAAAAAAAATAAACAAAAGAGCAAACATACAACATATGGCATTGCAGTCTGCAACACTTAACATCAATGCAGACAGATCCAACAGCTGCTAATTGACAGCAGTAAGGAGAGAGCCAGAGGAGGGAGGATATTTTTAATTACACACCTCAATCTCCATGGCTGCAAAGGGCGGGAGGACTGAAGTCACGCAAACAGGTTGAGATGGAGATGAAGTGAAAAAGAGAAGGAGGGAAATCACTGGATGACATTCTCAGCGGTTTCTTTCTGCTGAATGATGTTTGCATTTCAGTAAACAATCTATCACATAAACACAAGATCCACCCAAATACAGTCAGATTGATTGCAGATCAAATTGCAAATATATTTATTGTTCAGCTAGCAATATTGGTTGTCTGCAGTTGTCTGTGTTAGCCCCATGACAGACTGGTGACCTGTTCAGGGTGCACCCCGCCCCTAGCAGAGTGCCGAGGTGATACAACAGTATTCTCCATGACAGCTTAATCACAGAGTCATGTTTTGTACACCGTGATGGGATCTAAGGCACGACAGCCTTGCCCTGATATTTTTGTGTGATTCCGCTCCCTTTTTCACAACAGCTTCAGATTAGAAGTCAGATGCAGCCACTGGCAACAAGAGCACTAATCCAGTCAGTAAGTTCATCTACAGATCCTAATCCTTTAACACCACAACCAGGCGTGTGTAATTTCTTGCTGTAAATTTACTCATTTTTCCTGTATGCCATCAGGCTTTTTTTTCTCCGCTACCCGCTCACATCAAAAGAAAAAGGTACAGAAGGCAGGTTTGCCGTGATCTCTGCACCATAGGCTATGTGATGAATTTTAAATTCCGCTTAGCCATAAAATTGAATCTATCAAGTCTCCAGTGCACCACCTGCCCCCTGTATTTCTCAGTCCAAACCTCTCCTCCCTTGAGTTTTATCATTTTGCACAATCTGGGTCCTCCTGTTCAGCTGTGAGTTGGGACAGTTAGATTATCTACGTGAGAGATTTAGATAAAGAAAAAAATTGACTCTGGCTTTACCTAAAATGACCCAAGATATTACTAGTTTGCTTTCCACTTCTACAAATTCAAAACAAGCAAGGACTATTAAAGTGCAAGCATTATATTGCAAAAATGTGCTGTCTGAGATAAAAGCTAGATATGCCCTGCCTTGACAGATCGAGCTCAAATCTGCCTAGACTCCACATAGACTAATCCCTATTCAAGACTGGAAGGTCTGTGCAAGGCTGTAACTGCCTTTCACTTACAGCAGGGCCAAGCACAACCTGCAAGGGTTAGCTCTAAATGCGAGGTCCACAGCACTATATTTTCTGCAAAACACTTTTAAAAGATGTTTCCTTGCAGGTATTGAAGGGCGCATGCTTGAATAGCATGTGCTCCCAGCTCTTGGCACCGAAGTAAAATTATTTTGATTTCACATCTCTGACATCACCTGCCTGAACACGCTGGACTCTGTGCTCAAAAGGAACAGGCTACAAAAGCTCTTTTCCAGCCCTAGAAAGCAGCTGCAGTAACAAACTGACTCCAAGTTTAGGATACTCTGATCTGTCAAGCAGGAATTTGGTTATAGTTATTTAAGAAGAAGTAGAACAACAACAACAACAGTTCTTCTAATTTTTTTAAATGAATTCTGAATTTCACTGGAAGCCAGTGAAGGGCAACAAGAATAGGGGTGATGTGTGAATGACGGCTAGTTTTTCTTAGCAGCCTAGCTACTGCACTGTGGACAAGTTCAAGTTGGACTCGGGAGGACTGTAAGAGGAATGTGAAAAGTGAGTTACAATAATGAAGATGGGAGAAAATTAAAGTGTGTAAAGTAAAGGTTGATTTTTGTAATATTTTTTAATAATGGAAATAAGACTGGGTGACCTTAGAGATGTGAGTTTTGAAATGTAAATGCTGGTCAAAAATAATACCAAGGTTCTTAGCAGAAGATTTAATATTGCTGAAGAGTTTGCCAATGTAATGATTGACCTTCTTAGACAGGTTGTCGAGGCCAAAAACAAGAACCTCAGTTTTGCCAGGACTGAGATGGAAGAAAATTTAACTGAGGCAGGAGATGCTGTTGAGGTTGTTTGACCTAACAGAAAAATACAGCTGTGTCTCATCAGCATAGCAAATATTGTGTGATCTTTGGTTAATATGGTGTGAAATAACTGATTTATTCCTTCTGAATTAATATTTTGAATTAATGAATGGCTTCAATATGATCAAGGAGTAAATGACAAATATAATTAATGTGACAATTTACCACTTTTAATTTAGAGGAATTATTTAAGCAGTTGCCTCTCCAGCTGACAGCGCTAGTCACAGCAAACATCAAAAGAATAGTTTCACTTATTCAAAAAAAAAAAAAATACTGCTATGCTTTTATTGCAGTTAGACATTTTTAAAAAAGACCTTCCATGTCGTCATGTTCAATATAAAGATTTAGCCAGCACATGACTAGCATACCTGTATCTAAAGAGAGGAAAAACACCTGCTTTGAACTGTAGCTCCACCAGCCACTGTTCAGCGTTAGCGTATCTTTAGTTAACAGGCCAGCTGTTTGGGGTGTGCACATTAACAATTCCATCTTACGATTCTTTAAGTTGCTAATAACATTTACCTGCTGTGTGCTGTGTTTTTCCTGAGCTCCAAAGAACTGGTTAGCTGGGTGAAAGTGCTTGTTCTACACAAGAAACAGGAAGTGGGTGTAACAGGGGACTAAAAGAAAGGGGACGTGTACTGGGAAACTTGCAAAAAGCTGTTTTGTTCTTAAAAATACAATGTAAATTCATCTCATTTGCTATTTTGTTCTATGTTAGGTTTTTACAGATTTATTGATGATTATTGTAGTTATACACAGGCAGCACAGTGATGTGTTGCTTAACACTGTCACCCAAAGTAAGAGCATCCTGGGTTTGAATGCACCAGCTGGCTGGAGCCTCTCTGTGTGTTTGCTTGTTCTCCCTGTGCCTGCATGGGTTCCCTCCGGGTACTCTGGCATCATTCCCACAGGCCAAAGACATGCATGTTAGATTAACTGGTGACTGGTAACTGGCTGCAGGTATGAGTGGTCTGTCTCTCTGTGTTGCACTGCTGCAGACCAACAACCTGTCCAGAGTGTACGTGCCTTTCACTCTATGACAGCCGGGAGAGGCTCCACCCTCCATAACCCTGAAATGAATAAGCAGAAGAAAATAACTTTGAAATCTGAATGGAGGGATGGATGCATGGATGGAAGGAATGCTTATGTGAATATACCACTGTCTGCGAGTATAGCCTATGTCCATGCATATCCTTGTGTATTAACTGTTAGGTAGGTCAGTTATGTTTATTTAGCTTTAGATGTGTTTTGTTTTGTTGGCCTTATGTTATGAGTTCTATTCAGTAGCTACTTGTCCAGATTCCTTCATAATATTTTTCCATTTAAATAAAATCAAAATTTATCTTTTATACCTTTTTTGCTTGTGCCTTACTGCTTGGTCCTTCATAGCATGCAGACAGTTCTAACACGTGACTTTGGTTTTGATGTGAAGGGTGTGTTTCAACTTAAATTAGTATCTTTTCCTGATCATAATCAAGTAGGTTTACTGCCCAAACCTAACCAAACAGAAAGCGAAAATGAAAGTAAACAACATACTCAAGTCTCCTGGGTGAAAGTCCTTTGATTTGTGCCACTGGCATTCCTTCCAAGCTCCTTATGTAGACTTTTGATGTGCTTTCAAAGCACTCCTCCTATATGTCTTTTCAGCAAGGCATCAGCACCATAATTATATGAGGTGAGGTACTAAGCAAACCAGCTGGTGGAGGAGGCTGCTTGCTGGCAGTATCTATAGGAGTGATAACAACTGATAGCAGCTATTTAATCAGCTGATAGCATTCAAAACAGATGGGAAAACTTTCCCTTGCCAGTCTCTGTCCAGAAATATTTCTTATTTCTTTGTTGCCTAGCAACATCACTGTGACTCAAGACTCCACAAAGTCACTGACCACCTCAATAAATAGTTCTACACAAAGCCCCTGTCAGTTTTACACCTCAGTTTTTGTACGGCTTAAATGAGATGTAGCATGTTAATTAGCTTTACATTGGATGGTACATTTAACTCCATATAAATAAGCATTTCAATTAATATAATCAATGCAAATGTACTTATTTATTTAAGTTCACATGACTTAAAGCTATTCTAATGGAAATACACTGAAGGAACGGGGACGTGTCTTAGTAATTAGAAGGAAGCAAACCACTCATTTGTGCACTTGAATTAAAATAAAAATAACACTGATATATCTGCTGGGACCCAATTTTAAATTCAAAATCTGAGTTAAGCATGGATGGTAAGCTGCAGGGTGTCATCTCTCAGTGCAGCATTTGTAAGAATATTTACATTCTCTTGCATTGTAAGTGTGCTGACCTTGGCAAATGACTTTCTGTCCATAAGTGCCAATAAATATAATCCCAACCGCACCTATTTAGGATCAAATCATTAATTAAAATTACTTTGCAGTGATGTCATTATAAAAATTATGTCGCACATTAAATATTCAACGTAATTTTTATAATGACATAACTGGTGGTGTGTACGAGCCCTCAAAACATGTAAGCGGTCTTTTGACCCAGAAATGACCCCTAATATGGCGCTGATTCATATGTCATTGGGCTCTTTTTGCCAGATCGGGTCACATGTCATCTCAGATCCAGGGTGCTATGAACAACAAATCACGATAAAATGTGGCGCTACATTTTCCTTATTCTGACACTATACTAATGCAAGAATGGCAAAAATATCAAGTGTGTCACAGAAAAAACACATTCACAAATGAGAGGGACGCAGGTCTGCTTGAATAATGAATGAATAAACACCACACATCAACCCCCCCATTGCATCAAATCGTTCCTCCTCCTCTCTCTTCTTCTGCTTTCTGTCCTTCATCTTTTCTCTCATTTATCCCTAATTTGTATCCATGGAAATCAGCATAAATCCACTAAACCCAGGAGAGAATTGTTAATGACATCTTTCACCAGAGAACATTTTGGTAAAAGGGATACATGCACACGAGCCTGCAGGGTGAGGATTAGACAGCTTCTGTTATGCAATCCATACTTGTCATAAACTACAATCTCACTTGTGTTGCCTGGGATATTGAGATGTGCATTAGCACGGAGGAGAGGAGATTATCATCATGAAGGATGGCAAGCTGTTTCTCTCCTCCATTCTCACACTCACACATTCAAATCTTTTACTTGACAAATTACTTCTGTTGCATAAACAAGAAGTGAGTTGAGATGTTCTCCACAAAAAAAAAGGGTTCTGAATGAGTTTTTTTCACCTCAGAATCAGTGTGAGACTTCAACAAGCACACTTTGGATTCTGTGAGCAACTACGTGTTTACTATGCAAGTGGTGATGTGACTCAGCTCTTTAAAGATAAATGACTTCATAGAGTTTCGTGTAGATGATCAGATTAAAGCTGCACTAATGAACTTTTTTTTCCTAACAGTAGGTCAAATGACTGCCTGTACGGTAAAAATAATGACAGTAATGACAAAAAAGAAAGATCACCCAGCTCTGCGGTTCCCTTCACCTCTCTGGAGAATGCCTGCCCCCAGGTATTGTTTTGGCTTTCTTTCCCACAACTTCTCACACCTCATACAGTATTGCTTTCAGTGGCTGCAAGTTTCTGAAGTCAGGCAAAAAACAAAGCACCTTTAAAACCCAACTTTATTCTAACTGTTCAACCACAAAGTTAGCGCCAAGCTACAGCGTTTAGCTTTCAGCAATTACAGAGACAGATATTTACATCCTTAATTCTTATCAAACATCAACTTTATGGAGAGCATATATTCAACTTTTAAGTAAGTAAGTAAGTAAAATTTATTTATATAGCACTTATCACAGATAAAAATCACAAAGTGCTTCACAACAAAAGACAAAATTAAAAGTATAACAATATAAACAATACAGTAGAATACAGTATAATATAACAAGTTAATTAAAAGCTTGTCTGTATAAAAATTTAAACACAGGTTTGAGAAACTGTGCCATATTCTCCATTCATCCGTCCATTTTCTTCCAATAGGCTGGAGCCTATCATAGCTGGCCAAGCAGTGAGAGGCAGCGTACACCCTGGACACATCACCAATCTGTTACAGGGCTAACACAGAGACAGACAACCATTCACACTCACATTCACACCTACAGCCAATTTAGAATCACCACTTAACCCAACAAGGTAGCCCACCCAGAAAGAACCCATGCAGACAATGTGGAAACCCTACACATGAGGCAACAGTGCTAACCACTGCATCACCATGCCAAACAAAAAGTATATCTCATGACTGAATTTTGATTTTAAAGCATTTTGTCACGCTTTGCAAGATTACAGGCATAACTATTAGTTATTGTATTGTGCAATGCTGAAAAGTAATGAATGACAAGGAGGCAATGGCACATCAGTTAAAACTCCAACAGATAAAAAAAAAAAAGAAAAAGTGGAAGCTAAACCGTCACCCCTGAGATGCACATACAAATAGCCTGTGAGAAAAAGTTTTCACTCTGTCACTCTCCTACTCACTTTTCTTCTTCCTCTCCAGTCTGCATTTCTCTCACAGTCTCCACTGTCTTTCCATATCCCTCCTCCTTCATGATTGTACAACTCACCCAGCATCTTTAAACTCTTGCAATTCCTTTCTCTGTCTTGTAGGCATTGTTAGGCATTGCTCTGTAAACACCGAGAAAGTGGAAACTTTCTGGTGAGCACTGTCTCGGCAGTCAAGCATAGCAAAGCAATAGCAAAATATCCTTCCTTTTCCCACAGTGGCGGTCTGCGCTGTCTTTTAGCTGACATGTTCAAATCAATAATTCACATTCAGTGAGTGCTGGTGTTTTTGTGCACGCGCGTGTGTATGTGTGTGTGTGTCTATGTGTGTGTGAGAGAGAGAGAGAGAGCGAGAGAAAGAGCTTGTCTACATGTGTGCGTCTGTTTTTGAGACCATATCGGCCATCAGGAAGGTCTCAGTGTTCTGTGTGTCTGACAGATCGACATGTAGGTTTATCAGGCAGATCCTTGGCCCGATATCATTTTCACAGGCAATTAAAGTCTGCAGCAGGTGCTGGATCTCAGCTAATAAGGACTTACATACTGTCTGTCTTTAAGGTTGAGTGACAGAAAAATAGAGAGAACACCGAAGCGTTAGTTCATCACAAGAGAACGTCTGTGTGTTTCTGCAGCAGTGTGATGGGTTGTGTATATTCTTGCATGCGTGCATATGATCTTGGAGACACATGTAGGTGTGTGACAAGGCCATGGACATTAATATTCTTCCTGCATAAGCAGGTTTGCCACTGGCACTATTATCTTTGTGGAAAAACAAAATGAACAGCACAATCCGTTTCCAAAATGGCCTCGGCACGGTGCAGAGGATAATCATATAATTTGCAGATTTAATTGGAAATATAAATCCCAATGCACACACCATTACAGGCAGCTTTGATATACACTTTGCCGATTGATGCATGATGACACCTCGCAAATGTGGAGGGTCACCCGTGTCACTTTTAAATATCACAGCACCCTGGGAAACCTGATTGGAGCACCAACAACACATTTAAATAGCTGTCTTCGCATATTGCTGAGCGAAATTACCTTTTCAACTGTCTCTGCCTGCTGCAGATTAGATTGGCTATATTTTTTTTCTGTGGTCATTTTCTCCATTTGACAGAGCATGGCACAACTCATGTTGTTGCTGTTGGGGTTTTTTTTGCATTAAATTTCACTAATACTGTTGGTGTGTTGTATTCCGACATTTCAGTCTTGTATTATATGGAGTATGTGATAGGGCTATTATAGCATTATGATATTTCATCTGGCAGTGAGGGCGGTTGTATGGCGGTCCACCTGAAAAGGCTGCAGGCTCCTTATACATCGCCGTACAGTACTGCAGCAGAGTGTAATGCTTTATCAATAAACCACTGGACCGTTTGCTGTTTTCATAATGGAGTCGTGAAAGCCGGTGCTGGCTCCTAATTACCAAGGCAAACAGGGTTTGGCAGCAATTCAGTGGAAAAAAGTGGAGAAGAAAGGAGTGGGAATAAGAGAAGGGAAAGGACACAAAAGGAAGGACCTAAAAAAGAATACAATTTCATTCACAACTCAAAGCTAATTATATCTGTCGAAGCAGGAGGAAGGCCTTGTTATGCCCAGTGGACCAACCTCAGAGTTGGTATCAAGATCCCTATCACTGCCTTATGTCTGCTGCTCTGATAAGACAAGTCCAGTTCAAATGTGCCCTCTAAACTTTCCCTTCTACACTTTAGTAAATTTATCAGAGACTGAGGTAATGCTGGTGGCAAAGAATGTACTCACTAATAAATCCAAGGCTACTGTACACGGTACCACTGGCAAGATCTTGGAATGATGGGAAAATCAGACAAGGAAAAAAAGCCAGTTTTAATCTACACTAAAAAAAAATGGTTGTAGAAATAATAATAAAAAATAAACAAAAGTGACTTTTAGTGAGGTTGTGGGTTGATGTGTACCTCTGCTAATTGGTCACAAGAGTTGCACTTTTGTGCTTCTGTTCACATAAAAAAGGGGGGTTGAGCAAAGAGAAAATAAAGTGATCTTTATTCATTTGAAATTAAAATGAATGCTTCTACTATCCAGTCATTGTCACTTAAAAAAACAAGTATGGTAGAGGCTGGGTCAGGCCACCACTTACAGTAGGTTCAAATTGACCAGCACTACCATTCCCTGAGCTATGCCAGTAAAATGTTTCTTTATTTGTTTGTTTGTCTGCTTCTTTGTTTCTTTGAGAGAATGTGGGGTAAGTCTTAACCCGATACCAGAGGGCATCTCTAATGACTATTAACAGCCTGAGCCTCTTTCACTTTCAACCTAATTCACTCTTGGAAAGAGGGATGAAACTAAGCTTTGATACAACATCCAAGCCGTGCATCCTGATTGAACCTATACCTATGGTATGTTTCAGTAATGATGTTGAGCCTTTTCCCTTTAGGATTTAAAAGTCACGCAGCTAGCCACGAATGTCTTTTTGGATGTGACTACACCTCTCTAATGCCCCCCCCCCCTTGCTCTCAGGTGAATATAGAGATTTTGTTAAGAGTACTAACAACAGCACTTTACCATATGACAACAAGAAAAACTTCTGGAGACTTGTAATCTGAGCAGTTATGCAAAATGACTGCACAATAATCTTTGATGAAAACCCATAGTCATTTGATTCATTAATGACAGCTCCTGAGGTAAATTATTCTGCTTGAGTGGTTGTCGAATCAAAAAGTTAAGTTTCTGAAGTTTACACATTTACATCAGGAAAGATCAAATATATATGGTTACCATGGGTCTTTAGATGTGCTACTAGATTTCCATTAAACTCAAGTGGTGAGCTTGGCAAACATTATGCTTGGTAAACAAATGGCCTGCCTACAAGCTGCCAAGAGAACATCTGCCAGTTTTTTATAATGCTATTGTATATGCAGCAGCTAAGTCACCTAACAAGGCGGTGATTGTACTAAATGCATTTCTGGATGGAAAATCATCTTGTACTGAAGGAAAAAAGTTTCTGTGTGATTCTCCATTAGAAGACAGACCTCACTTGAAGATTATATGTTATCTATCCATTCTCAGCTTATCCTTTTCAGTGTGGCGGGCTGCTGAAATCTATCCCAGCTGTCATAGGGTGAGAGGCACCAGCCTGTCGCAGGGCAAGCACAGAGAGACAAGCAACCATTCACACCTATGGACAATTTAAATCACCAATTAGCCTGAGAGCACTATGTGAATGTCTTTGGACTGTGGGAGGAAACCGGAGTACCTGGAGAAAATCCATGCAGACACTGGGAGAACATGCAAACTCCAGACAGAAAGGCCTCAACCAAGGTGGATTCAAGCCTAGGACCTTCTTGCTGTGAGGCAGCAGCGCTAACCACCATACCACTGTGCTTCCCACCACAACACCGTGCTTCCCTATAATATACACTGCCTACCCAAAGAAAAAAGTCACCACCACAAAAAAAAAGGTCACACACTAATATTTCGTTGGACCGCCTTTAGCTTTGATTACGGCATGCATTCGCTGTGGCATTGTTTCGATAAGCTTCTGCAGTGTCACAAGATTTATTTCCATCCAGTGTTGCATTAATTTTTCACCAAGATCTTGCAGTGATGATGGCAGATTCTGACCACTGTGCAAAGCCTTCTCCAACACATCACAAAGATTCTCAATGGGGTTGAGGTCTGGACTCTGTGGTGCCCAATCCATGTGTTAAAATGATGTCTCATGATCCCAGAACCACTCTTTCACAATTCGAGCCCGGTGAATCCTGGCACTGTCATCTTGGAATATGCCCGTGCCATCAGGAAAGAAAAAATCCATTGATGGAATAACCTGGTCATTCAGTATATTCAGGTAGTCAGCTGACCTCATTCTTTGAGCACATAATGTTCCTGAACCTAGACCTGACCAACTGCAGCAACCCCAGATCATAGCACTGCTCCCACAGGCTTGTACAGTAGGCACTAGGCATGGTGGGTGCATCACTTCACCTGCCTCTCTTTTTACCCTGATGCGCCCGTCACTCTGGAACAGGGTAAATCTGGACTCATCAGACCACATGACCTTCTTCCATTGCTCCAGAGTCCAATCTTTATGCTCCCTAGCAAGCTGAAGCCTTTTTTTCGGTTAGTCTCACTGATTAGTGGTTTTCTTAAGGCTACACAGCTGTTCAGTCCCAATCCCTTGAGTTTCCTTCACATTGTGCATGTGGAAAAGCTCTTACTTCCACTATTAAACATAGCCCTGAGTGCTACTGTTGTTTTTCTTCGATTTGATTTCACCAAATGTTTAAGTGATCGCCGATCACGATCATTCAGGATTTTTTCCGGCCACATTTCTTCCTCAAAGACGATGGGTCCCCACTATCCTTCCAGTTTTTAATAATGCGTCGGACAGTTCTTAACCCAACTTTAGTAGTTTCTGCAATCTCCTTAGATGTTTTCTCTGCTTGATGTATCCCAGTGATTTGACCCTTCTCAACCAGACTGACATCTTTTCCACGACCACACAATCTGTCTCTCAACATGGTTATTTACGAAGTGAGAAGTAAGTCATTGCACCAGTTGGGGTTAAATAACTTGTTGCCAGCTGAAAGATAATCGCCCATGCAGTAATTATCCAATAGGAGGCTCGTACCTATTTGCTTAGTTAAATCCAGGTGGCAACTTCTTTTTTTGGCCAGGCAGTGTATTATTATATGTTTATTATTGTGTCTGTTTTGACACATATTCCTTTGTGTTTGGATGCATCTTGTATTCTTTCAGTGGCCCAGAAAATCCCCCTTAGCACCATGGAACATTTTTCCTGTTATAGAAACTTTGGGGTGGAAGGAGTGCATGAAGAGAGGGAAGCAGAAGGGGGGGGGATACACAGCAGAGATGCTGATAATTAGGCAGAGAGTGGAGAGTGACAGACAGAATGGGAGACAGGCACACTGGCTGATTCACATGCTCACAGAAAGCAGCAGCCAGCAGCCATCTCACGACAAACATCTGAGGAACTCTTTTCCAGACAGATGAGATCAGAGTTTGGTCTCCTTCATAGCAAAGGGAAGTGGAGGCTTTACGACAGGCATAATTAAAGTCGCCTAAGACTGAGCACTTTCAAATTTCCTTAGTCTCTGATGAGCCCAATTCTCTGAAGTCTGTCCCTTTAGGCCAAACACAGGCATGTTAAAGTAACCTCCTTTTATCCTAATGATCATAACCCATAGCTAATAGAGCACCAAAAGCCAGCTAAAATGATTCAAAAAGTGGCCTGAATATATTCAATTATAATGATAGAGTTCACAATGGCATATTGGAGGCAGTGGTGACTTTCCAAGTCCTAAATATGCTGCGGTCATCAAGATCATTATTTTTTCATGTGTCCCAACTGATGGGGGGAAAAAAGGACAATCTCACGATCAAAAGCACATAGGGAGAATGCCTAGTTTCTTAATCAATTCAGATCCTTAAGGATGCTTTATAAGGCGCATGGTAAACTTAACGTGCTACAGTGGCACTCTGAGTTCATAAGCTCCTTAACACAAAGATTTTATCTGAACCCAGAAGTGTATTTTAAAACTGTGTAGCTCATTTATGTGCCTGGCATTCCACCATAAAATCCACCCCACCCAAAAAAAAAAAACACCCAAAAGCAAAAGGGAACTGTGACAAAATTTAAATTAGCTTCCATTTTTAAATCTCAGTTGAAATGATAGCGATATGGATTTGGAAAGAGGGTGTGAATGCAGGAAATGAAAAGCTTCTTCATGCCAAGGGAAAAAAAACTTTGCATTGAGAACGTGGCACAGAAAGGAAATAAATGCTCGTTGAATTTGCTATCACTGCGTACAACACCAGGCTGATGAAACTGTAACAGGCATGATTATTACAATTATTCATGAGTCTAATAGTCTTGTAGGTCATGTAGCAATTCCCCATAATGCTGCAATATGATCTTTTCGGACTGCGGGGTTTCTTTGTTTTTGTTTGTGAAGCAAAAGTGGTGTTAAGAAATAAACACTGAGAGAAGAATGTGGTAGCCATTTTAGTTTTTGTCAGTGAGTTTATATTTACTCTAATAGCGGTTTGATGAAGGTGTTTGCTCCTATCCTCCTATTCATGTGAACATGTTACTGCATGTGTATGTGTGTCGGCTGTTTTTGTTTTGTTTTTTTATTATTATTATTATTATTTCAAGGCCCAACACTTCGGTAAGGCGATGAAGGATGACAGTTTCCCATTTTTAATTGCCATGGTTCCTGTTGCCTAGTTGCCTAGGGGGGTGGGGGAGGATGGGGCGGTGGGGGGACAGGAAGGGTGCAGACACAAATATTCTCTAATGAGTATTAATCTAATCACTGTCTGATATAAACAAGGCTTCTGTAATGATGTCAGACCCCTACCGCCATCACTACCTAACTCTGGCATTTAGGCTGAGGGCATTTGCATTTCTTAAAAAAAAGAAAAAGTCTTGACAAATTGAAGGACATTCTTGTGGCGGGGGGGGGGGGCAGGGTATAATGATGGCTAGAAAAATTACCTCACCCATTTCTTTTCAAGAAAGTATTTGACTCTCAAAGGGGCAACTTTTCACCTATTAATTATGGGACAGTGTTTCCCTGGGAAGTGAATGTGCCTGGTGCCAGCAGCTTGTCTTACCTAAAATGTAACAGCAATAGAAAGCTGATCAGAAGTACATTAGAATAAAAGTAACTGCACATATAGCTCATGGAAAATATGTGTGTGTGTGTGTGTGTGTGTGTGTGTGTGTGTGTTTCAAAAGCTCTTGGCATTGAGGAGATTACTTATCTATTGTTGTCATACACACTAGCAACGACATTTCAACACCAGGGGGAAATATAGTGACTTGTGTACTCACCTCAACAAAGAAAACAGAGAAAACTGCACCCTTGTCTGCCTTGTTTACCTCACTAGATTGAGAGGGTTACCTCCAAGGGCAAGGGGACATGAATAATGCCTACCACCTGCACCTGTTTCCTCTGGATGCTGCGGCTTTAATTACCTCAATTAGCATTTGGGAGATTGTTTGTAAGGATCTGTATCTACAGTGATGGAGCATACGCTCAAAGGGGATGCTAACTCATTGGAAAACACAGACAAATTGTCTTCCACTGTAACCTTCTGCAGGAGTTGTGACTCCGAGCGTACTTAGAATGAGTTCTGTGCTCAGACAGAGAGATAACTATAATGTGTTGACACATGATCAAATAACATGCCATGCTGCTAAAACTTAGTGCAATGAAAAAGTAAGAGGGAGATGTAATTTGTGATCTGCGGGAAAACAAAATGGCATAATTTCAAGATGCAAGATGACAGAAATGTGAACTAACAGAATTCCTGTCCTCACTATGACAGTTTATTAGAAGTCTGCAGGGAGAACTGTGCAGGTTTCAGCCCTCTTTTGTTGAGTCTACCAGTCCAAAGTATATGGTACCATGATTTTGTTCCTGCTTTACCCAGTGATCTGTAACATGTGATTTGTCCCCTTTCATTTCCATAATGGCTTCTTGAGCTCCCTCATGAAAACATACGGAGAACCCTTCTCACTGTATAGGATTTGTCCTGCACTAATGGAGCTGAGATTGGATTCTGGCACTTATGTGTGCCTAGATGATTCCTCCTTTTTAGCACCGTTCTCCTTTGCCTCATACATAATACATAGGTTTAAAGCAGTATTGCTTTGCAGGAGATCTCATTTATTAACATGGGACTCTCACGGGGATCAGAAAGCTCAGCATTAGAGTTTGCTTCAGCACCGCTCTCATCATGACTAGGAAACATTTGGGATTCCCATCAACAGGTGGGATTAATATCAGTATTATCAGTCAATGTGTTTTCAAATAAACTGTCTGCATTTAACAAGAAAATTGCATTTGTCAAATGTTCACTGTAAAGTTACACTGTAAAGCTACAAAAAAAGGGGTGCATGTAGCTCAGGAGGTAGCAGGTCATCTACTAACCAGAAGGTTGTTGGTTTGATCCCTGGATCTCAGTCTGCATGCCAAAAGTATCCTGAACCACAAGTTGATCTCTGATGCATCCATTGGAGTGTGAATGTGTGTGAACATTAGATAGAAAGGGCTTAGGTGTAGAGAGAAGTGCTTGTATGAATGAATGGGTGGAAGAGGCATGTTGTATAAAGTGCTTTGAGTACTCAAAGTAGAGCAGAAAAGTGCTATATAAGAACCAGTCCATTTACTAGTAAATTGTTGGATGGGTGCGAATGCTGAGAAAGTGGTAAACCCTAGTTTAGCAGGACCATCCATATTTAAAGTAGGGATGGGGAACAGCTAAAAGGTCTTCCTGAGATGATCAGAGAGGTCAACTGTAAGATGTTAGCAATTCAACTATAGAAGTGGGGACAATGCAAGGTCTTGCATAAAAATTAAAACATTTTAAAGCGAATTCTGAATTTAATTGGAATCAGATGAACAAAGGTTACATAGGTGATGTGGGATAACTGAGTAGTTTATGTTAGCAAGCTAACTCCTATATTTGGACCAGTTATAGGGAGAGCTGAGTAATGTAAATGAACTGGGAGTCACAATAACGTAAATCACAAAGGGCAGTGCAAAGTTTTCTTTCATGTTATTAACATATATTTGACCAACATACCCACCTACTGCCTACCCGTTGTATAACTAAGCCTCATCGAACTCTAAAGCAGGTAGGCAACAAAAAAAAAAACTTCCCTTTTAAGCCACACCACTGTGACACAAATTCAATATTTAACAGAAGAAGAAAAGCATTTCTGAAATAGTGGCTTCCATCTTGTTATTTCTGCAAATCTGTATCCACCAGTAGGAAGTCTTGGAAAAGAACTCTTGCCCCAAGTCTGACCTGAACTTAAAATAGTATTAGCTCCAGAACAATTACCTCTCTCTTTTCATCCCTCACTCTCTCCAAGAGGGAGGCCCATCTCCATAAGTTATTTCATTATCTCGCAGCTATGCTTTCTCCCTCTCTGCTTTGTTTTTCTATCTCCCTGCGTGTATTGCTTCCTTTGGGAGGTCACACAGAAGGGTATGGGATTATCTACTAAACAGAGGACATTCCAGAAATGATTTTGCAGTCAAAGTGTTGGATATAATAATCTGAGCTGTCACACGTCTACGCCATTTATTGGCTATTTGGTAGATGACTGTGTTTAAGTTGTCGCCCTTTAATTTTTTATTTGGAAAAATTGCACCCTTGATTTTCTTTTTTTGTTTCTTTTATGTACACTTGAATTTGGACTATTAACAGTCAGAACATTAAATTTGTTGGTATGAACTTAATTCAAGGTTGTACCGGTTAATGGCTGCTCAAAGAACGACTAAACAGCAGCTGTGAAATAGTCAACTGTGAGATATTTAAAGGTGTTGAAATGGTCAATGAAACAACTGGAGCTTTATACGAGAAAAGAAAAGCATTTGATCCTCCGGATATTTGGCTTCTTTGTTATTTCACAGCAAAATTATCCACAGTGCTCTTTGGTGGGAGATGGTTTTAATGACTGCTGAGTGTCATTAGGCAAACAGTAGAAATTATAGGAACTGTTCAGTGTGAGAAGATACACAAAATCATCTTTTGATTGTCTTATAATGTTGCAGAGGCAGTTGCATTGTAATTAGCAGTACTTAGTAATCTGAAGTAGACAAAACAGTTTTTTTTTCTAAACCTCTTTTGATGCAGCCTCATCTTGAGCATTACTGTGGTAAACAACAGTTTCAGAGGTGTTACCAGGAGATTATTTATGCAGTTGAAGCTTAACTCTGTGTTAGTGTTCAAAAAGAAGTTCGACAGAAAGTAAGCCTTTAATTTATAGACTGATTTTTATTCACTGGCTGTGATTTTTCTGTGTATTTGCCTGTGTTACATGGATGTTCATGTGACTTTGATCAAACCAGTTCAATTAAAGAGTGTGATGAGGCACAAAGTCCCTTGTGGATGTGTGTTTGAGGGTGTGCGTGCATACAGTATGAATATAAGTGTTTGAAGGTGTGGGTTCCCACATGTCTCTGTCCTCTCCTGGTCTGACTCTGTAGTGCTTTGATTTGAGCACAGTGATCCAGCTAAAACTCGGAGCAAATACACGGATTAGGCCGCAGCAGTGCCGATAACACTCTGATCAAAGTGGCCCCGCTGCTCCGACAGGCACAGAGAGGAAAATATGTTAAAGGAAGAGGCACTGCACACACATAGCCAAAGTCACACACTTTTTATCTCCACTAACAGACAGACAGACAGGAAGAGATTGTCCTGTTTTATTTTCCTATTTTCCAACGGCTCTGCTGTCAATAGCTTGGCAGAGAATTTATTCCAATCAGTCCAGGCAGAGTCCATCCCCGGGGTTGCTGAGACCAATAACAAATTTCTGTTCTTCCCTAATGGGGCACATTCACTCACGCTCCTGCTTTTCCTTTAGATTGTCTCCATTTTACAGTCGTATCATTAACTTCTAACAAACACACACAGTAAAAGGATCTTTGGGCATCAGGGATCGGTTAATAGCCCAAAGGTGTCTCGCATTAGATTGAATCATTATAAAAAAAAATTTAAAAAACCACTGTGTGTCATTGTTGCAGCACCGCATGCGTGGTCTATCCACACAGGTACTTTCACCTGTGCTATCTGATTGAATCTGATCCTAAGATTGAAGGGGGAACACGGCTGATTGTTATCTCCATCTCTATTGCTTTTTTCTTTCTTTTACCAAAGACGTTTCATCTGTCACTGTATGAAAAGCACAGGTTGAACTAGTAAAGGTTAATAAATGCTCTGTTATATACCAGCGTTCTAGTACGCCTTTACACTGTCACGATGAGCCTCAGTTCATTTGATCATTTCCCATTCTGCATTCACACATGTTGTGAGCTGTCAGAATGGCATCTGTGGAAAAGCCTGGTATACACTTTAGTTTTGCAGTGTGGTGACGTCATAGTGAACCATTACAGCTTTCCACCCAGCTTCCATATAATTAGTAGTCTAAACCATCTAAAGTCAATGAATGATAAGCCTGTACTGCCAAATCCACTCCAAACCCACGTTAACACATTTCCAACACATGCCATGCTTATTGACTGTTATCCACAGAGGTAAATCTGTAAACTATTGAACAAAATTTTGACTGATAGTCATACTTATTGTGTCGTAATTTAAGTGTCAGCACTGGGCAAAACAGATGAGTATGTAAGGTCTAAGACAACAAAGTGTTAGTCAGTCTAAACTCCAGCATAAGATACAGAGTAGTTATTTAGTTACTTATTTACATTTTAGCAAGGTTAAAAAAAAACATCTTTTTGAATCAGGAACATCACCAAACTTAGACCATTGCACTGTGCTTAATATCAACACATTATGTTACTTAAAAGGAATATTACAACTAATTACGGCAAACTCAGAATGCTGCTGCCCGGATCTGGAAATCAAAATGGGCACTTTATGCTCACAAAATTACATTTGCTGTGTATGTTTCATACTTGAGTTCAGCATAATTTGTGCTTGTTTCTAAAGCTTTAAGGTTAACTTTGTAATCATATAGATCCTCTTTATACATGTCTATATCAATGCATCCTCCCCATGAAACTGGCTCATTTTTTCCTCTGTACACTAAATGGCAGTGTTATACATCCTCTCCACCTTCCACCTTTAAGCGACAGAAGGTGCACATGTACCAGAGAGAAAATCAACTGTTCCGTACTATTGAAGGCCTAATCAATTTAGAGGACAGTCTCTCTTATTAGTGAAAATCGTCTTCTGCCTTTATTGTATTCTGTGTATACAATATACAAATGATAATAAGTATTATATATGCATTACATTAACAGTTTAAGTTAGAAAGATCATTAATGTAATCACACAAGCCCCTGGTAGAAGGTATTTCAGTTCATTACATTTATACTCATTTTGCTGCCATATACAGTAGATATCAGCGTAGAACCCCCTGAAGGAGTCTTGCTGCAGTCCAGCAGCAGAGCTGGAGAGTTTAAGGGTTGAAGTGCTTTCCCTTCTGCCAGCACCAGCTCATTACTTATCCATGAAGGACTGTTAACCACACTGAAATAGAATCAGATCTATTCACAACAATGGTTTTAATTAGATCTGTGTGTGTGTGTGTGTGTGTGTGTGTGTGTGTGTGTGTGTGTGTGTGTGTGTGTGTGTGTGTGTGTGTGTGTGTGTGCACTACAGTGCGCATATGTGTGTGTGTCTGTGTGCAGATACAGTGCGCGGTTGTCAGTGAACAGCGGCAGCAACCTTGAAACCTGGGAATCCCAGGTGAAACGTGACGATGCACTTCGTGTGTTTATCACCTAAGACTAATTGATTAATGTGTTTCACCGCTGATGTCGTCCAGAAAACAAATGGCCCTCACCACACACACACACACACACACACACACACTGAAAAACACACACATACACAGTGTTGAACTTTATGTAATTAACGCCTGAATAGACCATGTTTTTCAGATGCGCCAGAGCTGATGTGGAAAATAGGAGGGGATTAATGCAGCCCTCTCTTAATTCCACAGCCTGCTTCAACACAAGAGGCTGACCCGATATAGACAGTGAATCCTATGTAGTTAATAGGGTAATTAATACTTAAGTCGTCTTAACACAGTACCATTTTCTATGGTACCGTGACACAACACCTTGTGTCCACGAAGGGTGTCAAGGGATTTTGGAACAAATCTCCTCTCAACCATCCAATTAAAAAGCTCATCAACATGCATATATTTTCTACTTGTGTTCTTGGCATGGCAACATTACATTACTGTTCCTAAGATTATTATTCAAGATCACCTCAACACTGCAATCATATGCTTTATTCAGCAATAAGAGCATCTGGGAACACTATTATGAGATTAATTGAAGCTTGAAAATATTTCACATTAATCCTGTCATATATCATATTTCACAGTCTGATGTCCAGTCGGTCAGATCTTTGAGTAAGGTTAAGTGTGACATGTCAAGGACTTGCATGAGGGGGGGAAAGGAGCTAAAAGCCTCCCTGATCAGAGGGATGAGTGACAAAGGAAATGGGGAGTGGAGAAGACAGAAGAAGATTATGAGGAAGAGAAGGTGAGAGAGAGAGAGAGAGAGAGAGAGAGAGAGAGAGAGAGAGAGAGAGAGAGAGAGAGAGAGAGAGAGAGAGAGAAAGCAGGGTGTGATTTCCTGTGCGACAGAGCCCCATAGCAGACACAGAAGGAACAGCAGGTAAGCAGCGCTGTGGAGAGAAGATCAAATGCTGATACATTTTTTGTCTTGTCACATCACTTCAACCATTGTGGCCCCTGGAAATAAAAAATTGTGAAAATAGTTAATTAATGAAGGTAAGTAATCCAAAGAAAGGTTACACTCTTCTTCTTTCTACTGTCTTGGTCTACATGGAATTTACTGATCACACAGAACAATGACTTTGCCTGCTGGGGTTCATCAAGCTTTTCAAGGACCAGATGCTGACGAGGCCAAGACACTGACAGAAAATGTTAAAGTATAAATTAGTTCTAAACACTAACAAACTTCATTTCTAAGAGAATAAATCCACTGAGAAGGGGAAAACATGACTTCACTATTGTCTCCTAAAAGAAACACTGAGTGCTGCTGGGTAATAAACTAAGGCTTTAGTAATACTTTAAATCCCGTTAGATTTAAACAAAGCTCTGTTGGCAGCCTTGCCCTTTTTGGGTTTACACTCTTTCCCGTGCAAGCTGAAAGTTCTTGTTCGCAGAGTGTAATACAGAAACGCACTTCTTAAATTTCCTATTTGAAAGCGTTTGAAAGCACTATACTTGAATATTGTCTCGTGTATAGCATTGTACTTTATTATTTAACCACTGACCTGTGGGGATTAGAAACTAGAGTGGCATCAAATCAACACTTCTAAAACATTTTATTCATTCTATTTAAGTCAAGCTCTTCACAGTACAATATGATGTATATATAATTTATTTAACAGTTGGCTTATCTGTGGTTCTAAGAAATTAGCGTCTTGGGTCCCAATCAATCAAACAATCAGTAGTCGTGAAAAAATCATCAGGATGTGGTGAATAAACTGGTGGTCATGAGAGCATCTGCTTTGCAGTACAACTGCTGGCTCAGATCAGTCGATTTTACGTCAGCTCTCAAACAGTCAGCTCTTTATTAATGTTTTGCTGCTTTGATTAGACTGCATGCAAACACTTCTGTCGGTGTCTGCAGAATGAAGACCATTACTGGCAGTTAACAGAGTTGTAGGTGAGGACAAAGTGTTCAATAGGTTTTGATAGTCCACTTGCACTGTAGGTTAGGGCAAATGGTCAGCAAAAAATCTAAATACTTGAATCAAGATGCAAATTATTAATGCATTATAACCATTATGAATATTCCCGCAGATATAAATTCCTGCTTAAAAGGACCCGTTCAGCAGAACTTACAGTTTCTCTATTACAGTTTTCTTTTTCAACAGATTCACTGGGTGTGTTGGGCTGAGAAAATACTCAAAAGAAAAATGAAGGAGCACTCTATTTAAACCCAAACCACGATATTTTTCTAAGCCCAGTCAAGGCGTTTTGGTGCCTGTGCTCAGCTAAGTGTAAAAGTAAAAAAAAAGAAAGTAAGTTATATATTCCCATATTGAATTTGAGCTGCATTCTCATGGATTACTGTTTTTCCTCACAGTAATATTCTTAAGGCAACAATTTAAAAGTATAAAATATACCACCCTAAAGCACACCTTGCTTTCATTACACAGTTAAATAGGATGTGTGTGGGGGCCCTATTATATTAAAAAACATGTGAAACTAGCAAAGTCACCTTACAGCTGTTTACTGAAGTCATAGATCAAGTCCCATAGACTTCTGTACAATCTGACTTATTTTTTACAAGCAGAGAAGTCGCCCCCTGCTGGTGATAAGAAAGAGTGCCGGCTTGGGGAACTTCTAAATTGGCTTCATTTTTTAGCTCACGTCCATCTATTATATACAGTCTATGGACTCTGGCACCAGCTACACCTTATGGGGCTTTGCTTTAACTTTTCACCTTTAACTTTGTGTTACTACGCACACTCGTCACATTTCACAGGGATGATATTGATAATTAAGAAAGAGTAAACCTCTGAATATCAGAGATGCAGCAGTCCTTAATTACAAAGTGCTTTTTTTCAAAGTAACATCCAAACTGTCAGACTGCGTCTCAGAATTAAAGTCAGCTGAAATAACTGCAGACTTCAATGACATTATGAGTCAGATATTTAATCCCACACTATAAAGGAGATGAAATGTCAGTGTGGTCAACAAAATGGCCTCAGTACTCAAAGACTGTACTACATACTGTTTTCAAGCCTTAAATATGACACATCCAGGGAAAAGCCAATGTGACAACTGTGACCACTCTCAATTGTGTGCCTCCTCTAAATGTGATGACTACACACAACGATGCAGCACAACAGTAAGTGGCATAGCAGGGTCCAAATAATCAGCTGAATGAATGCATTTTTCAGACACCATTATTCGGATGTGGCGATGCGCGCACAACAAACGTACCCCACAACAAACGAAGGCATCTGGAGGAGAGAAAAAAAGTTCCTTTCACTGAGCTGGCATGATAAGAGCGTCTGTATTTCCACTCCCTTTATCACTTCCCGTCCCAGACAATGGATTGAATTTCAAAAGCCAATAAACAAGGGAGATGTCCATTCTGCATGGCAGTTATCACAAGCTAGCGTCCCACTCTCATTTGCTCACCCTCCCTCCCTCCTTCTCTTCCTTCCCCTTTTTCTGAAATGAGTAGGAAAAAAGAGATGAAAATTAAAAGTGGGGAGGGAGAGCTGAGAGAGAAGAAAAGAAGCAGAGGAGATGAGACACCTTCATGCTCTGGCTCTTCTTTCATTGGACTGATAAAGGAAAGCATCAAGGCCAGGGGTGGATGTGGGGGGTTTTTTTCTGTTAACTGAATGAGGCTTTTGAGGGTGATAGTGAGGAGCCGCTCCCCTGAGAGATGTTTGGAGGAACGGGGAGTGGTGAGCCAACATAATAAATATTCTTATCTGTTATTGTCATTGTAATGGGACAGGGCAGAGGGAGGGAGGATGCAACAGCGGATAGCTCTGTTGGTGCCAAGGGACCTGGCTGTGTTGACATGCAGAGGAGAGAAAATCAAAGGAGAGATGGAAAGTGAGAAGGGAAGGAGCGAGCAAAAAAGATTTTAAGCCAGGGGGAGTTTGTGTGTAATTATTGATGGGTTGTCCTGGTAGGGAAAGAGGATATGGAACAAGAAAAGGTGACAGCGAAGCTTTTCTCCCACAGTCTATTGCTTTACTGTATCACTCACTGGCAGGTGTTCTCAACAGGTGAGCGGGAGTGTAGTTAAGTTCAAAGGCATATCATAAATGAGCTATTATGTCCGCTTTCTTCTAGCATCACTTTGAAGAAACATCAGTTGTACAACTCAATTGAATTCCTAATAGACAAGAATACTTGTTATTATATGTATTAAATTATGCACCAAAACCAGTTCATTCAGTTCATCAACTTCTGATCACTTAAAGTTTGGTGAGTTTCTTGACGAGGGAAATAGGTTTTGTATTGCATTAAAGCATTTTCAAGCAGCAACCACATTGTTATTATCAGGAAATGAGGTCATAATGAAAAGGAACAAACACAGGCGGTTAGCAGGAAGCAGGAAATGAAGAGAAGACTTTCCTGTTTTGTCTACTTCCTACCTCTGTGAACTTTAGGTTACTCCCTACTTTGAACCAAGATAGAAGTCATCAGAGGCCGTTGATGGTTGTACTGAACAAAGAGTCTTTGTTAAAAACAAATGATGCTGAGACACAAATTCCCATTTCTGGGACATGAACATCAGACATTAAGTTGTAAGATGCAGGATTTTCCAAGATGGGAATCATTTTGGGGGCTGCTGGGCTGTGCCGAGAGCACTGCCGTTTTGTAGTTTCTGGTGAATATTTTATTTTCTGTGGTGCTAGAAGTTGTTAGTAGTAATAATCAACTACAGTTCCCAAAAAGACCCGAGGCAGTTAACCCTGAGGAGTAATAAAGAGGCAGTATTGAGTCGGGGGGTTATATAGAAAGCAATGATCCATTTTAACAAATTCTCCCCAATTTCTCCTTCTAATGGGGGAAGACTTCACTGCGAGCACCATGTAATGAAAGTCTACTTCATTACTCACATGACTAACTCATCACGTAGATTTGCACTTTGGTAAATTATGAACATAAAAGGGGAAAGAACTAACCACAGATTGACTGTATCATATCTCTTGTTTGATAGCTGCATCTCAGGTTAAGCTGAGGAAGACCTGCCAGTACCACACTGGCTTTAACTGTGCCCACAGAAAACATTTCTAATTGTGCAATTCCTGCTGAATTCATTAAGTGAAAGATTTGTGTTAAGATAAGTTTGTGAATGCAGAGTGAGTCTTGATCTTTTTTCTCTTTTTTTTAACCCGTTTTTGTGTCCTTTTTAAAAAATTTGAGCATTGAGAACCATTTGTGAACCAAAATAGCGATGCAGAGAGAAGGAATATGGAAGGTCCTCCTATGCGGAGGCTACAAAGACACACTCGCAAGCGGTCCTCCAAAAAACAGCTGCAATGAGTGTTGGTGGGGGGTTGAATACTGATTGGTTGATGAATTGGCTAAAACAGGAGATGTAACAAAGGGAGCAGAGTTTACCGCGAAGAGCAAGAAACACAAAAACTGACAAAGATCACAGAAACATGTCAACAGCAATGACTCCAGTGGCCAGTTTTTATCATTTTTTCAATCCTTCTGAGTCCACTACAAAGACCTTCTTATTCAGTTATGACTTTTGCGGTGCATGGGCAATCCGTTGGCAGTTCATGGGCAGCTACGGACTGCCCATGAACTGCAGTACAACCGGTCTGTGGACTACTCTTGCTTGTACTGTTGTTGGTCTGTCAGCCAGCCAGGGAGAAGAACGAAGATATAACATACAAAGAACTGAAGTGAAACCAAGTGTTAAAAACAGTGAGAAGTGTCCACTGCAGCCACTGTCTGTAATTTTCATACTTTGTTCTTTTCTTTTTATCTTTGATGTTCTCTGTCGTGTGAACTCCACTGCCACTCCCTTCCCTGTTCCAGCACACTTGGGAACCAATCAGCATTCAATCGACATACATGTACAGCATGTACAGCAACCTGGAGCTGGGATTTTTGAAAGACTTTACAGGAGCGTGTTTGCGGTGGTTGAAAACTCCTCTCCACAGACAAATGCTGAGATAATCGACTCGAACGGGATGTTTTGAAACAGTTTTATAGAAACTCTAGATTTTGTGGTGCTGCAGTGCTTAATGGTAAGGCTCGGAGATTTGTCTGTGGCAGTCCACACTGTAAAGTGTGGCCAGTTAAGGGCTGCTGATGCTGCTGCTGCTGCTGCTGCTGCTGCTGTTTCTGCTAGCAGCATCATGCAACCAGTGGCCGATGGTATTGTGTGTGTTTGCCATGTTCATGTTGTATGTTCACTGTGTGTAAATAAACACCTGGTTGTTCTGTCCCTCACCTCTAGCTCCTGCTTTAATCCAGCTGCTGCTGGACATTCTAACAGCACCTAATGGAGTGTCATTTCACACACGATTCCTGAACTTCATATATCATCATTGGCTGTATTGATTCATCATCTGTACACACCACACTGCAAGACTGCACACCCTGTTAAATGGTCAGCTCTGGACATTTACTGTGAGTTATCATGGTAGAGTTCTACCTATAGACTCAACAGACTGGTCTCCAATGCCCAGTGGACAATTACAGTGTCCAGCATGCAACAATGTATTTTCAGCTAAATGGACTTGCTGTAACATATCACTTTAGCCCTGGGACTTATATATACATTCTCTTAACAAGTTCTTGATGTATGTGATGTATATTCCATTTAAAGCACACTCTAACTCTCCTCTTTATAGACAAGACGTCACACAGAGCTTTTAAAACATGAAATAGCCTGTGTTCTGCGGGCCTCACAGCCTAATAGACTGACACGTCAAAGCTCCTCTTAGGGACTGGTTTGCTTTTTACTCGTTTTCTGTAAAGATCACTGTAAAGAGAAGTGTGCGCTGATACGTGCTGTAAGGCACGCGGGGGGCGGGCGGGGGGGGGGTTACTTTGGATGTTAGACGTCTTTTAATCTGTACATGTTGCTAAAAATCTGTATTACCAAACTCCACCTGTGTTATTTATTTTGTGGTAAAAGCACACAAAGAACAAACACGAACACAAGTAAAAGCACACAAGCAAACATGGACATAGTGTTCTCTGTCTTATTGTGATTTCCTTGTAGTTTAGGCAAGCTGGCTGCCAGGCTCCATGCTCAGTCTGATCAATTATTTAAGCTACCTTGAGCTCTCTGGGTTTTCCCGGGATTTATTAGGTCCAGCTGCTGGAAGTCTGGCACAATGAAAAACATGATGCATGGAGCGAGAGACAAAACCACAGAGACTCATCAGCCATGTGCCACTTAATGCCAAGCAGGGAACATGAGTAGTGGAAGAGCTGCTTTTCAAAGCAGTGTATGGGATGATGTCTTTGCTTCCCAACGGACTGCATGCTGTGGGAAAGTTTGGCAAGTTGAGTGCCCATTCTGCTGCAGATGATGGTGCAAGTGACATGATAGCAGACTGCGCCTGAGATATGATGCTTTAAAGTGAAAAGAATGAGATATGGGAGGAAAAAAGAAAAGAATGGCATGCGTGTTGTTTGCCTGAGCAAGAGTATATTTCTGCAGATGCTGCTTAGCGTTTGTGTGTGCGCATGTTTTCTCCCACACAGTAGCAGCCTGCAGCAGTAATGAACAGGGCCTAGGGATAGCTGAGAGGATGGGAGGTGGCAGATCATAAATAATCATTTATCCCACCGTTTCCCCTGCTTCGGCGCCTGACAGACCACTGGCTACAGGCAGGGAGCAGCCAGCAAGGCGAGCTGAGACGCAGCTGCATCAGCCAGGACGCATATGTGGCCTCTGTGCTTTGGGGCAGATTCTCTTCACAGCAGGTCCATCTCGTTGATACTCCAGCGAAATAACCAAGAGAAGAAACTATAAAATAGTGAAAATGATTTGCAACCTGCGAGGAACACAGAGAACATTTGCAAGGGTGAGCCATGCAGAGGAACCAGCTAACAAGAAAGGCTGCTATAAACTTTGAGAGAGCATCAAGTAATGAAAAGGTAAATGAAAATCAGAACCTGGTCTGTATTGTTTTCGTGTTATTTATCTTAAAATCAATAGCCACCTCACCCATTAACTTTTAATGTGTACTTCCAATCGGAGCCTGAAATTAAACAGTGCTGGAGGAAATCAGCAGCACATAATGGCAGAGCCCTGGGGGGAAATTCACTCATAAACACAGGTTTGCCATTCCTGCGGAGGAGGAGTATTGGCTTGTGAGTGGCAAAAATTCATTTTGAACACAGGGGTGATAAAGTGAAGATCTATGCTGCACTTAAAACCATCGTCAAAAAGCTTAGTGCTATTAGTCAGGCAACAAGAAGCATTCACAATCATTCACAATAGTGGAGCCTATTGAAGTGCAATGGCTTGTGCATCACAGCAGCAGGATACTGATAAAAGGAGATGCAGAGAAAGAGATATTGTACTCTCCCGGTATCCATAAGTCCCAGTGCTCCAAACTTTGTATTGCATTCACACTTGATGAGAAATTTCTTTGCAAGCAGAGAGATGGGAATGAAACAGAATTTTCTAGAAAAGCACATTGTTCAGACTGTGCAAGAATAGTTTCACACTGACTTTTTTACACAGAAAATAGAGACTTTTCCGCTTTTTCCCCCCCCCTCCCATCTTAGCCTCTTTCTAACTACACAGAGGGACATGTGTGAGCTCTAACTAATACAAACTACAGTGGCTGCACTCAACACGCAGAGAGCAACATTAATCAGTGCTCCAGCACCTCGGTCTTCTCCAGCCAAGCAGAGTAAATCAGGAAGAAGTTGGACAGAGAGAAAAGAGGAAATGGCTCTGATTTAATTTATGGTTTCCGCTTTCATGTCGCCACATGCCTGACTAAGTGTCAAAGTGGCATTTATGATGTATGAAATTAAATTACAGAGGAACACCACCACACACAAAGCACAACACACCTGCAATGTGTTCTTATCTCAGCAGCTTTTCTCAAAAGGGGCCTCATTTCTCTCTTTTTGCCTGTTTTTTCACTGTCTACGTAACACGGGAAGAAAGCAAATGAAATCTTTATTAGGCTTGTGATCAAACGGGAACTCTTTTCAAGCCTTCCCTTTTTTTATTGGATTAACATTTTGCATATTTTCTCCGGTATCGACGTAAATCTGATCCAACCTGTGGAGAAAAGGAAAATAATGTTTTAAAAAGATGAACGCTTTGATGAGAAAGTACTCTTAGGGAAGAATCCATTGACATCAGAAAATCTCCCACAGCTTATGTTTGTACAAATCTGGTTTGAATGTCTACAATTGAACAGAATGTGACAAGAGACAGAAGTGTCATGTACTGATTAGTGACAGAGAAATGATGGATACTGATATACCAGTGGCCACTGTAGCAATGGTCAGAAGGGTACCTGCAGTAAAGACCAGAACTTATACACAACATAATGATGTGGCATTTTATGAATCCCTGCAGAGAAATTGTCTTAATGTTCTCCCCTTCCAGGTGGTTGAGAGCAGAGGGTCAGATACAGTTCAGAGCTGCTGCAGCTGGTAAACACTCAGTGAGTTGTAAGTCTATCAAATGCCCACTTTGCAAGGCAAAAATATTAAAGCTGATCTGTGGCGCATCTGAAAGCGAAACTGTAATTTTGAGCATTATTTTCAGTTTGCTTACGAGTAATGGAGATATTACATTCTAACTACACAGGTTTTATAAAACGGGCTCTAATGTAGATCCGACTCTCTGGAATAACAGAGCTTTACAGATGAATACTTCTAGAAATGAGCCTTGCCACTTGGTACCCATCTTGGTTACACTTTTTGGCAGTTATTTAGTCCATTTTTTTTCACGCCCCTATCTATATGAACATTGAGAGACCCGTAAAGTGTCAGTGGTCACCAGTAAATAAAAAGTGTATAAAATCAGCATTAAAATATGATTTTAAAAAAAGACTTCAAAAATTGATTTAAAACAAATCCTTCTCCCCCTGCTACTCTTAGATCTACTATGCATGTGCAAAGTTACATGACATTACAGCTCCAGTCACATCTCTCTGAGAACACTTGAACAAAAAAAAGTAAGAGGTAAGAGGTAAGAAAGTCAGCTTACCTTTACTGTGGTAACAAGTTTTTACACCTCTCACCACACAGTTAAAACTGTGGTGAAGCTCATCTGTGTGAATGCATCAGTGCAACAATACAGCTGGCTTATATGGTTCCCTGGGGCTGAGAAAATCTTTGGCGTTACGAAATTCTGTGCGTTGTCAACAACAGCCATGCTTGTAGCATTGTGCAAGGGTTGGAATCATAAATGGATCGCTAATACCAGCAGAACTGTTCACAGTCCCAGCAGCCTCAGATGTATTTGCTTTTTTGGGTGTAGAACTAAAGTGTGAATGCATACGAAAAGCCAAAATATGATGAACCTGGGAAAAAATAAACATCATAAGTTGTACCTGTGCTGCCCCTCAACATGTAGCAAAGTGTTCAGGCCCAGTATGACTTTAAGACAACATCTCAAACTGACAGAGTCCAGTTCCCACAAGAACATGGCATAAATAAATTCTTGCCTACTCTTTTGTCTATAGCTGAAGAACAAAATATCTTGTGTTGCTCCTCTCCTCTCTCCACAACATCTGCATTCATCTTTCTTTATCATTTTTGCTTTAGGCCACCATTAAACAGTGCGATTCACAGCCAGTCATAATTCCTAATACAAAGTCGCAAGTTTCGATGGGATCCCATGAAGGCACAAGTTGTCTTTTATTTTCTCAGCTGACAGTGACAGACTGCATTTGCTGTGAATTAATTGTGACAGAGTCACACTATAAAATTCGCATTATTCTGCCTTCTGTTGGAAACGACAATTAGAAGTTGTGCATGGAAGGAATTGGAAGACTCTGTGGATTTTGCATGAATAATGCACTGTAGGTGCTTTCATCCCAAGAAAACTGTTTTGATATTGCCCAGCACTAGTCAACAACTGGAGTAGCTATAACTAAGCAAAACCAAAATAAAGTGTCTTCACACAGAAGAAGAGCAAGTCACTGCTAACAGCTGTGTTGAAGTGAATCTGTCAGGATGGCTGCAAAACATGTTTCAATGGGAAATGTTCTTAAATTTGGCATCCCTCCTTATGTTTAACCAGGAAGCTTAATGAAAGAACATAAAATAGACCAGAGCTTTTTTTGCCTGTAACCATATATGCTGCACACGACTGCTGCAAAGCATTCATACACCAAACACAATTTTCTGTTGCAATCAACCGACACATTTTATAGTCTTCAAACCCTCATTTTTATCCAGTTTTGTCATTTCTTACCTTCTAATCTATCTTGCCTATCATCTGGCATAAAAGGTAAGGTTTGCTTTTCATTGTGGCTGAAATACAACAAAGCTAAAAAAAAAAAAAAAGCCTTTCTAGTCTTTTTTTTAAAACCTTGATCTTACCAGGTAAAATGTTTGAGAACCAGTTCTCATTTACTGTATAATGTTGTCTACCTCGAGTATTGTATCAACTAAAGAAGTACAGTACATCTTTGCTTTACACAAGTTTGAGACATGATTCATGCATATTTATCACTTTGTATTATTGAAAAGCTTTTAGGGTTCCGACAGGTAACAGCAATCTAATTAAGTCAGTTTGACCGAGCTTTTTAGATTTCATACAGCTACTTAGCTGTGAGAGGCATTTATCTGTGGCTAAAATTCATTCTGGCCCTTCCAATCTGAATAATGAGGCTTTGTCTAATCCCCGACCTGGTAATGCTTCTCCTCTTTTCCTCTGTGCTTAGACTCTTCCCACTTCAGCTTACCTTCCTTAATCTTGTGTCTGCTTCTTCTCACAGGCAGTGGCCTCCTTTTTTTTTTTACATGGGTGAAAATCTGCTGAGTAACTCCTACCGCCACCTCCAAACTCCTTCCTTCTCACCCGAACCCCTCATGCACTCACACACACACACACACACACACACACACACACACACACACTGTGCACCTACAGAAAGTGATGGGAGGAAGAGGGGAGGAGAAGGTGAAGGGGGATTGCTGCTGCTGCTGACGTTATGCGGCTCACAGGACTTGCCCGTAAATGAACTCATTTTTCATCCTGCCTCTCTCCCTCCTCCCCCTCCTGTTAATGACTGGCACTTTCCTCATACGGAGCGCCGGCCCTCTGAAGAGCCTGGCGAGTGACAGAGCACCATTCATCTCCTCACGACGGAGGACAGGGGGTAGGGTGAGAGCGGGAGGTAGGGCTGGCAGACGGACATGCGGACAGATGCGGGGGAAGAAAGAGACGAAGACAGGTTGCAAGCAAGGCTAGATTAAGGAACACTTCTAACAGTGGGAGCAGGTAAGAGATAAAAGAATATAGGGAGAGGAACTGGCTACCACAGATGGGACGGGCACATGTTCTTCTTTGCTGTGCCAAACAGATTAAATGCCAGATGAACCATCAAGTAAATCAATAATCAGCATATTTTGATATTGATTTTTTTTTTCTTTGCTCTACCTTTTCTCTTTGATCAATATTGTGGACAAAGAGACTTTACCCAGCTAATAAAAACTTTCAAGAGATTAGCAGCTTTAATATTTGACCAGTGTTTTTTAGCTTGTGGCCACTCCAAACACCTGGTAGAGTACATCTCGTTCTAGCCTTTGAGTCTCATATCAAGCCAGATGATATGTCTACAAGTGAATTTAACAGTCAGCTGAATATGATGATTGTGTCTGATGGACCACTGAGAGAGAGAGCCCATTAAAACAACAGCCTACTGCTGCAGACGGAGGCACAAATCTCGGATGCTCAGCACTACCTAACAATACAATATGTTCTATTAAATATCAAAGGCTTCCCCCCCATCAGCTTGAAAGAAGGCTACTAAAAGTCAGAAACTTTGTTCTTCCGAGCACAGTAGCAGCAATCAGCTGGATGTGGAAAGGCAAGATATGTAAAGATGAATGAAACAATTATTTTGCTCTTTAGGAGAGTGTCAACTGATCATTGGGTCAAAAGGAAGATGTGACATCACAAGCTGCAAGTCCACACCTCTTTTATAAAAGTAGAAATGTTATGTTTTTAATATGTACTGTATATAATAGTAAATTAAACACATAGTGCTTTTCTAAGACAAAGCACTTTGCTGTTAGTTCATTGTCCTTTTCATCCATCAATCCACCCATTTTCTGCATCTCATTCCCATCCGGGTCTATAGGGTAGCAGTCTGATACCCAGAACTAGCCACATAGATACTTCTCCCTTGCGACCTCTTCCAGCTCTTCTGGACAGACATCTTGACATTCCCAAGCCAGCCAAGAAACATAATCTCTCCAGTCACCTGGGCCTTCCCCAGGCCCCCTCTAACTGGGACATGCATAAAACACCTCAACTAGGAGGCATCCAAGTCAGATACCTTGATCAACTCAACTGGATCCTTTTGATGTGAAGCAGAATCAGCACTAATCTTAATCCCCAACAAATGGCTGAGGTCAACCTCTTATTTTTAAGGGATTTGTTAAGTGTTTTACTATAAGGCAAACCGACACAAGGATCCAGGGATTCAACCACCAACCCTTCAGTAACAGGTGACCTGTTCTTTACCTAAGACCCACGGCACCTACGCTCGCAGATAGCTGTATTTTGTTTCTGTGTTGTTCCATTTGTAAAAAGCCACTGCTAAAGCTTCACCTCAACACATTAAAATGACTTCTTTCAAAGTCATGCTGACTTTGCAATGAGACTAAATGCACAAAACAACATTACCACCATTCTGGGTATTCCAGTCTTTGTTTCTATGCACAGTTATGCTACTGAGTTGTGCTAAACCAGAATGCATTTACCTCCATTGACCCAGGAGGTTTCCAACTCTAAAGAGAAGATTTCACATAAAAACAAACACATTTGCAGGTGGCAGCATGTACTTATGTTGTCCTTCGGAGATTTCTTGTAAACACACACACTTGTTCTTGCACAGATGTCTTCCTCTCTTCTTTCTAAAACCTTTACAAAATTGACTTTTTGAATATTTGAAACTTCAGCTGTTAATATGTTCCCTGGCTTTCTTCTTCCCCAATGCTCGGTGCATTGGAACGACACAGAATATTGTAAAAAGGAAGGCAAAGATGTGACGTGGGATAATGTTGCATTTTGTTAATTTTATAAAACTTTAAAATACAAATAGTAACATAATTCATCAAATAAGCTGTAAATAAAGAATATGAGCAGCTAGTCGCACAAAGACCACCGAGTTCCTCGAGATATCAAATATCAAATTATGATGAGGGCTTGAGAGATGCGAAATCATCCTGAGCTCTTGATTAAGAGCACTGAGCAGATCAAATACACCCTCTCATTACATATAATTAGATGAAGTATAAATATGCATGAGCCATGGATGAGCATCTCCATCTCTTGATCACTTTTAGGGGTCAGCCTTTTGCTCTTTCACAGACTGTGGAGCGCTGTGTCATCTCAGGTGTACTCCAAAACAAGTCTGATTAAAAATTCAAGCAAGCAGTGGAGAAAAACACGCCCCGCTGTTCAACACAGATCTAATTGCATCGCCTGTTTCCTCTACTATCACATTACCTGTTGGCGAGATGACGGATCGCTGAGCCTAAACAATGCTATTAGAATTTGACGCCACTGACTCAGATTGCAGGTTCAGTTTTGCAAGTGAACATTGTTGTGATACTGGAGAGTGTGATTAATTATGATAATACAATTATGTTTATGACAGAGGCGATGCTAGACTAATGTCTCGGAAAACTTGAGTCATCTCGAATCCTTAATCATAAATAATTTGATAAGAAATGTCGCCTTTTTTAATGAATTCTGTTTGACTTAGGATTTAATGAGATTAGGGCTCACTTTCTTACACTAATAATACATAATCCATTGGGATTGTTCTGTGGTGCTGACCAAGCAGTAAAGCTGTTAGGCCCTCGTAGTGTTTTCACCTTTTCTAACTTCTATGAAATTAGAAACAAAAAAAAGTTTTTTTTCAATCTATTCCAAGATTGCCACAGATGTCTTTCAACAGTTATTTTTAGAAGTGTCACAGCCAATTGAAATCAGCACTGATTTAACATCACAAAATGCTTTGACCTTGGATTGATCCAACAAATTCAGTGGGGCTTGATTTTCACAGACATGCAACTCCACGGTGGTTTGTGCAACAGTCTAATCAGTGAGACAAATTTTAAAAGCTTTTGTCATATGGTTGCAGGGTTTGTCGTGGACACCCGAGGCAAAAGAAGAAAGAATACGAAGAAGATGACGACGATAATGATGATGATGTATCAGAAAAGCAGATCATAAAATCAGCCTACACCTGTGTTTGAACAAAATGATTTAGAGTGAACTGCAGTGAATCTAGACTAACTGTAGTTACCTGTCTACATATGAATAAATACTTATACATAACAATGAGAAAATAATACCAAACCTTAGAATGCATATGATCAGCCACGAGTCAATGCTTCTGTGTATTTGTGCATGTGCACATGCTGTGAAAAGCTGTTTGTTTTTAGATTTTTTTTTCCTCTCCTGCTGAGTATGGCAGATGGAGTCAGGCTCAAAGTGACACAGCTATAAAGCAACACCTGGTGGAGATGGGCTGGTCACTGCTACATCTGTGGCCATCGGGATTGAGTGCGTGTATGAGTGTGTAGATACGTGTGTGTCTTACAGCCAGCAGAAGTGTTGGCACACCGTGACCAGAGTGGGTGATGGTGCCAGCCTGAATTATCTGTGAGATGTGCCAGAAAACCAGGAAAACACATCAGCTAGAAAATGCAACAGAAAAAAAAAACCTGTAGATAGGTGTGGAAATATGGAATACCTGATTTTGCTCTATTTTAAGGTTTTTGTTTGATTTTCCTATGACATTAAAGTGAAGCTGGGGTGTGGTGTTTTTGCAAAGATGCACCTTGTTTGCCTTAATTTAGTTTGTATGAACTATTCCCTAAAATGAGGAAGAACAGATTTCATATAGAAAGTGCATTTACAGCTATTTTTACACATGAATTTCAGACAATGTCAGTGAGAACCAAGTTGGGACATTGTCTGAATTTGCCCTTTCTCACAAGTAGCACACAGCAGGAGATGAACCTCTTTAGATCCATTCTCACTAGAGGGACAGCCAGGCCCAATAACATCAAGTGGTGGCCAGAAGTGGCCACAGCCACCCCAGGCAACCTATCATGAAGCACATCCTCATACAGTGGAACTGAAGAAGCATCCAGTAAGATCTATTTTTCCAGGAGAGCTTTTCTTTTTAGAGAGCCATTTCCCTTCAACAGTTGATCGCACACAGACACACCAACAGCATAGCCACTAATTTAAAATATGAGCTTTATTAAGAATTTAGCAAGTGTTGAATTTGTTGAATCAATTGAGATTTAAAGAAGGAAAGAAAGGATTTTACATGGCAAACAATCATATGCAAATGATAAGAATGAGCCATTAAAACAGTAACAATTATTGACCCACTGACATTTGCCACTTAAGAAACAAAGGAAACTGTCTCAGTCTGGTCACACTCATATCATCATAGATGGTTGCAACATTTCTCTCAGTAACACAGAAACATTTAAATATGATTGCATATAATGTATCATTGTTTGAAAGGAAAGATAAAGATGTTCCAACTGTTGCCACCCCCCTATGGGGACAGTTGAAGAAATGGAGGAAAGACATTTGCAGCATGCTCAAAAAAATAATTACACTTCACTGATTACTGTTTGTATTTTTAAGCATAGTATTCTGAAAATGGCCTAACATTGTATCATAGTATTTATTTCTTTGTCCTTATCTTTGTTTATATGTACAACACGGGTCTGTGTGGAGTCAGTGTGAAGATTAATTCTTTTTTATAGGGAAAGGAATGCAACACTGTTCCATAATACAACAAAAAAAAATTTACTATACAAGAATACACATGTAAGTTATTTGGGGTATTATTGTGTTTATCAATAGTCTCTTGGCTTGTAATACAGCTCTGTTTGTAAACAATAGATGAGAATTGTACGTACTTTGATATGAACTGCATGGCTTAAAGATGGTAGCAAAAAGTCGATGGAGCCATCCCCAGCTCACCAGCCATGACAAAGCATGTCACATGTGCACAATGTCACCCAAAAAAATCTATGTTTGTAATCATACTCATATTACCCGACTTATAGGGCAAGAGCAGTAGGACAAAACTACAACTTTTGGAAAAAATACTTCCATAGATCAAATTCACCCCTTTCTAAATGAGTATTTACATTAGTGTTATCGCTCCATATCTCTAATTGTAAGAATAAAATTTGTTGCTAATGTCCACTGTCTCTCCTAATGTTTAAGATAAGATAAGATAATACATAAAATATATATCAGTATCAATACACATATACATATACACACATATACACACACATCAAAACACTATATGCAGATATCAAACATACTAAATACATTTATATCCAGTAAGGTACACAGCATACATGGTATGCATTATATGGGTGAGAGTGTAATAAATAAAATGTATATGTACTGTATGGATAAAGTGATGGCAGTGGAGGTAAAGTGTCTAAGTGACTCATGACATCATGATGCGCTGTACAGTCAAACTGCTATTGGGATGAATGACCTGCGAAAGCGCTCCTTCCTTAACTCCATTAACTTTTAGATATCTGTGTTTTGGCTTATTGTTTATTCACCTTTTATTCAATACTTAAATGTTTTAATCATTTATGCATTCCTTTTGGCTATTTGTAGTTTCAGCTGATTAGAGCTTCCACATAGCCTATGGCTAGCACAGAAGGACCCCCTGGGGTACTCGTGCCCCTGGTTGGGAGTCAACAACATGCAGAAAAATTCAGGGCAGCACTGCATGTGTGGAAATATTTTCTGTTAGAATGTGGCTTCATCTATGTCACAACTTACAACTATAGGAGTATAGACCATGATTATATTTTTTTGGGGGGGGGGCTCAATTCTATTAAAAGGTACATCACACTGCAAATAGTTTTATATATCTCAGTAACTGGGTCTGACTCTGACAAAGATGGCAGTCTATCCAAAATAAGGTTAATCCTTTTCTGAACTCTCTTTTTTATCTCGTAAAACACACAACAAAAGCTGCTGCATAACCTTTACTTCCTTTGATTCATACTCTGTCATATCTGCTCATACACTAATATCTAAACTCAGTACATTTGAAATGCTGAGCAAAGTTTCTGAAGTTCGCATGTTGGGTGAGTCCGGCTTATTCTGTTGTGCCTCTACCTGCCACTGCCCACCTTACTCCACAGTTAGCCATTCAGAGCCCTTTCTTGTCCCAGCAGCCCACAGCCCAGCCAGTCAGAAGTCATTACACCCGCTATTAACTCCTGCTCAGCTTCATTAGGCATGCAAATTGAGGAGGGACAAAGACTTGAAAAACTTTACTCTGTCCCACCCCCCCCTCCTCCTCCTCCTCCCTCTCTTCCTTTCCTCCTCATCCTCCCTGCTGCCAAACTCCCACCTGTGTTCAATTAAGCCTGGATCTGTATTGAATAGTCTGATGTGAGAATTTGTGTCGAGTCTCCATAGTATGGAGAATCTAATTGGCAAAATATCTGACAACTGCAGGTTCAGAAGCGTGACCTTAGCGGCTTAGAAAAAAAAGTCTGGGATTTCTGACTGTATTGCTGTCACAAGGAGCTATATTATCACTTTACAGCATACATAAACGCACTCACACAGTACACAGCTTTACTGTCATCGTGCAGCCGGTTTATTATGTGTAATCAAGCACGGCTGCAGACGAACACGGAGACCTAAAATTTACTAATGTACTAGCTGGTCATAATTTTAAGTGGAGGAGGTTTCACTTTTTCACTCCGTGACCTCCATTCCTCTTTAGTAACCCTCTTTTTGTCTCTGCTGTCTAAAGCCACCAACATCAGAGGCAAGGCCAACATGGGTCAGGGCCAATCCCTTGCTCTGACGGAGCATAAATGTATTACCAGGGGGCTGAATTACCAAGGGATAACATGGTGTGTCGTGCCATGCCACTGTGCATCACACAACAGGTTCAAACAGGTGGAAAATGTATTCAGAAGAGAGGAATAAAATCAGCCTCAGTCAGAGGCACACCTTTAACACAATCTGTATTCAACTGTATCTTATACCGTGAGACGAGCTTTGAGCAGCACAGTGGATGCTGGAGTTATACATTTTAAACAATGACACTTATTTATCAGTGAGAGAAGATAACATCGAAACAATGACAAATTCTAGAGAATCTTCTAATGTCGGTATCAGTATGCATTAATATGATGATACTGTGATCGTACCAAAAGCCAATCAGTCCATTCGCATTTGTCGTCTTTGCAGAAGAGTTAAGAATTTTGAGCATTCAGCAGTCAGCTACGCTTTGGAGCTTGAGAGCAGGTCAGGTATTCTGTAGTAAACAGTGCCTTCCACTGATTCATATGAGAACTACACTGCCATCACAGAAATCTGCAAAAGAAATAGCTCTAGATAACAGGTGCTGAGATTATCTAAGTGACCCAGAGTCCTTTTTTGTTTGTCTGTTTGTTTATTTTGAGGTTTTGTTATTTGTTGTTGGCTTGTTTTGTTTTGTTTGTTTGGTTAAACCTTACCTTTCCATTTGTCAGTCTATAAACCCATCAGATCATGATTTTTACTGTACATTCATTTTCTGGACAGGAAATAAAATATACAAATAAATAAAATTCGTGGTGAAAATTCCACACCACACATGCTCACACGTGCATCATTTTTCAGACCTTCTTACCATCAGAGCCACGGTGACAAAGCATGTCTCAGTGAAAATCTTGCCATTGCTAAATAGTGTCATGACGCGGATGGCCCAGAGACCAAGGGCCAGCCGGAGGACAGGTGGCAAGCTAATCATGTGGAAAATGAGAGCCTGGAAGGCAAGTGTAAGGGTGGGGATAGGAGCTGATGAGGGGTGTCCACCTTGTGCTCACAGGTCCTGGCCCTACTGGGAACACGACCAGCTCCACGATCCTACGTTCTGTATGCCAAGTTAGCCCCCTTTGCGCCCAACATTCCCACAACTGCATTATCCATCCAGTGTTTCTCACATCACCCCCTGAACGGAGCAACACGTTGCTCCATCAGCGCTTTCTTCTCCTCATTAATCAAATTCACAAGAAAATACCTCATTAGGCTATTATACTGCTATGAGGAGGATGTATGATATTTTAACCAACTGTGTGGTCAGTGTACAAATGCAGAATTCACTGCACGCTCATTACACAACAACAAATCTACAAGTAATAGGTATATGTGGCATCACTGGCCTCAAACTTCAGCTAATGGGTAAGGCTTTGTCAGTGACTTATAGACACCTCTTATACTAGCAGTGATGTTAAAGGGAGATGGTGTAAATGCAGCTGGGCAGCAGTCCTTACAACCACAAATGCTAATTAAGAGGATACTACAGCTTTTACTGACTACAGGCTACTGTTGTCCTATTAGTGATGATTTCAGGTTAATGATAAATAGTAATCGTGTAACAGTATCACCAGAAGAGAAGCATCGTAAAACCAGTATATGTAGATAAAAAAAATATGAGTCCAAAGCTTGTGCAGATTAGATAACATTTGCTGGACCAAAGAGAGACAGTATTAGCAGATCTGTTGATGAACATCTTATGGTGACCGCATTTTTTAAATACTTGTGTAAATCCAAAGGGGTTTCTACTGTTGCTGATATGATTGTATCTTACATATTTGACATACTAATCATAATTTTGTTAGAAAACTAGCATCAGTTTGCAGAAACATAGCCAGGAAGTAGATTTTATTAATGTTTAGTAGATAACAATATCTTTGGTTTTTATCCATACCCAGAGGCGTCAGACTCACACCAGTAAAACTACTCCCTGATAACCCATTAAAAACCACCTCCAGATTGTTCCCCTTACTTTCAGTGTAAAGAAATTTAAGTACACATTCAGTTATGAGATGTCTTAAGAAAAAAAAAGGTCAATTTCAACAATATGTCTCAGTATATAATATGTTTCCCACATTATAAAGAAATGCTGCTGCAGTAAATCAAAGAAAGCCCTCACTGCTGCTCATTGGGATTACACTGTAAGAAATAAAGGACAAAAGGACTTCATCCTGTAATGAAAACCAGATCTTACCCGTGAATTCGCAGATAATATCCTATTTATATTTCTATTCTAAATACTGAAAAAGGGAAGTTTTCTAATAAAGTGTATGCTGACAATAAAAAACAATAAATTTTCTTTCATTTAAAGGTCTATCTACTCCTTTGGCATATGACAGGCTATGGATTATGTCTATGTCTGTAAGACTGTAAAACTAATAAATTACAGTTAAAGGTTCAAAATTTATGCTGTTCTCCTTTGTTCACATTTTTTATTGTGCTCTATAAACCCCTACTCTGAAAAGTCAATTTTGTTTCATTTTGTAATCCCGGATTGTCGTGCAGCTTTGTCAGCTTTACTTCCTTTCTTTTTTAGGATTTCTGTTTTTGAAACCTGTGTTCATGTTTCTCTGTATAAATAGCACAACTTTTGCATCGTTCTTCCCGTTTGCCAGAACACCACCCTCACCAGTATTGATCAATTCAATGAATTTCATCATAAGGAATAGAGTCTTTTAATTATTTCGTTAAAATATGGGTCTGTTTACTTAATGTTATCTTGTGTGCAAATTTATTTTACAACCTTTATATTAGAAGTATTAATCTGTCAATGTAAAGGTTGCTTAATGCAACTAAAATGCAATACTTCATATTGGCCTCATTGGGGCAGTGTAGTGAGCTGATAAGATTAGAGCAGATTCGGGGAGAAGAAAAGTATTATTTTTACCAACATGTGTCCACTCTGAAAGGAAATTTCAGTGTTTTCACCTAAATGCTCTGTACTGTAGTTTACTGGTACAGTCACAGATTGTTTGTTTTTTGGTGTTTCTTGGCTGGAATCAAATTTCTGCTGGAAATTTAGGTTCATGAGAGTGGTGAGATTTGTAGTAGCAGTGTGCAACTGTAGATGTGATAGTAACCTGTGGACCACCCAAGGACCAACCTACAGAGCGACAAATTTAAGCCAACGCAAAAGTGGCAAAAACTGCAGTTCCCCTACATGCCACTTGAGGCTGGCCCAAAAAGTCAGTCCCCACAGACTGCATTATATGGGCAGCTATACAGCATTAAAAGGTATATTTACAGCCTAGTACAAAAACAAAGCGTTTTGGCCTCTATGGATAGCCCCCCCAATAACAACTCCAAGTGGGAGGATTTTTTTTTAACTAGTACATATCCATACTATAATACTGTCTGTGATTTTGGTTAGTTGTTAGTGTGATGACATCATAATATAGGTCATTTCAGCCTGCTGGTAGGTGTTTGCTAAGCAATATCCTTATCCTTATGTACCTTTGTGCCAATTTTGGTTGCTCAGCTCCTGCTGTGCAAGAGGAGTTTGCAAACACACACACACACACACACACACACACACACACAGATTTCATGTATTATTAGTCAGATAAATCATGCACCTGGATACTAGAGTTAGGGGCATGACTGATTGACAGGTGTCTTGACACAGGCAGCTGTAGGTCATTGGTGTCTGCTAGGCCTCAGAAGCACTACTTAGTCATTAAACTGGACCTCTCTACTGTGTGTGCCTTTGGTGTTTTTTTAAATGGATTAATATTATGGACTAGTATTATGGACTAATATCATGGCGTGCTGTGTGGCAAGCCCATATAGAGTATCTGCCTGCACCCATACAACACAAACCAAGCTTGCTAGTGTTAGCTAACAACTTAGCACCATATAACATAACTTCTGGCACCAGAAAAATAATATGGCATGCCAATGTTTAACTTTTAAAATGTGCCCATGGGTCCAAAACCAGTGGGTAACATTATATTGGCTACATCCATCTTTCATATTTCATATATGTACATACATGAAAATATGTATTGGTGCAGCTTTACCGAAGATAAAATAACATGCACAAAAAATACAGAGGCCAAATGTAGTAGCCCTAACAGTATTTCTAGTATTATGGACACATAGAGGGTTATCAAATAGCTTTAGGCAAGCCTGCATGGGTTTCATTTTAAATTCTTCCAATGAATTATTTGTGTAATGCAACAACAGGATGTAATGCAGAAAATGCCCTTTGTTTGTTTCTAAATAGATGCAGAAAAACAGGCTTAGATAATAGTTTTCTCTCAAAACTATCTCAAATGTCAAGCATACTGAATGTATTACAGAGCAGACTTTGAAGAAAGTGTGACAGAGAGCCATGGTTTTAGAGCTATGAAAGCCAGACGACCTGCACAGAGCAGAGGACCACAACAATGTCTGTCTCCGGGGTTAGCCCTTCTTTGAGAAAATAAAAAGGGCTGCAGGGAAGGAAAAACAGGTCAATATCACTGTGTTTTTCAGTGGGGAATATTGCTGTATGTGTTTGAATAACATCCTGAGGGGAAATATTGATCAACACTACAGCATGAAAGAGAAAGCTCCCTAAATGCCTTCAAATTGTTCCTAAATTGCTGTCAAATTAATGCCACTCACATTATGTTATCGGCGTGAGAGGAACAGAGATTCTTGGGTGAAACTGAGTGTGCTATATTTGCAAGTCTTTTTTAAAATATTTATTTTAATGCATACCGGAGCGCTACAATTCAGACTGTTATAATGCTAACTCAAATGCTTTTTATGTAGCTGTGTAAATCACCAAGTATAATCCCTCTAAATCCAATCTGATCATACTTTTTCTCCATTTTTCACCCTTTTTTTTCATAGTGAGAAAATTAGCTATGCTATTCTCATTTCTGATCCATATGACTAGTAATGTTATCACTTCTGTGATCAGTGACAACAGCAGCTCTGTCTCATCTGCCTCACAGGGGAAAAATAAATAAATAAATAATAAAAATAACACTCTGGTGTGATGACACCAATTGCAATTTAGATGTAGTGTCACACCCCTCCAACCCCACGCCCACCCCTCGACTTGGGAAGGCAGAGGAAAATTAAATCACGTAACTCAGGGGTTTCTTTTTTAGTGCAGAACCCCAAATTAGAAATTTAGTCTCTCATCCTACGATACAGACTCATTAATATTTATTGGTACTTTTACTTTGTGGGAACACACTAAAAGTAGAGCTGTGACCCACTTTGGGCCTGATCCACAGTTCAAGAATACAGATTATGCTCCATTTTAGATGCATCCAAATGCTAGTAATGGAGTGAGAGGACATTCACTGTAAAACAAATTACATTAAATCCCTTTAGTGGATATGACAAGTATATTATAAATGCTAGGAAGCTAAGATATGCAGGGAGAAAGATATTTAAATTTAAAAAGAAAGAAAGAAAGAAAGAAAGAAAGAAAGAAAGAAAGAAAGACATGTCTTATCAAACATGCCAGAATGGGAATCAACTCTTCTGTCCCTATCCATATGTTACTAAGGTGATCTTCCATGACATCCATCCTGACTCAGACACCTGCCAGCTGAAGTGCTGTAACACTCTCCCCCTGCACATCCATCTGGACCACTACTACCAGTGGCAGCTGGAAAACAGGACAGTAAGATGAGTTAACCATAAAGGTTGCCAAATATAAAGATAACAGCCTGCACCAGCAAGGTATGTTTTTTTTCCCCCTTTGAGAGTTCAACACCATTCATATTGCTATAATATCAGGAGCTGCATGGTTATAATGAAGCATGTAAAGTGTTCTTTCCGAAATAAGGTTTGATGGCATAAATGCGTCATCCCAACTTGAATGGAGTGTTTGGCTGTACTCTAAGCAGCTCTCTGTCTGTTAAAGATAGATCAGCAGGCAAGAAGAGGAGAGAAAATAGCAGAGGAAACAGGGGAAGAGAGAGAAAAGCCTTTTTGTCCCCATCACCCTATTAATTTGAGGAGAACGAGGAAATGCCAGCAGGATTAAATGCATTACTCCAATGGCTTTTTCCCCACTTCTTATTCTTTCCCTTTTCTTTTTTTTTTCTTTTTTTTACAAGTCCAAATTAAAGGATGGGGAGGAAGGAGGGGTGGGGTGGGCATGGAGGAGGGTGGAATAAGAGAAGAAAGGTGTTAATTGCTTGCCAATCGATAATTCTATAATTACTTTGTGACAAATGGCTGGCTGGCAGTGCTAGGGTAGGTTCAAAGGAGGGTGGGGAGAAGGGTGGTCAGTGGGTGTGGATGTTAAAAGGGATCGGCCATGATCAGGAATGGAAATATTTGCTTTTGTGCCTGCAAGCCTGGCTGCCCCAGAGATTTGTGACAGAGACTTTATGCCAGGTTTAAGCGTGACGCTGAATCCACCTAGGGTGGACTCCTTAGTAGGGGGAGGGTATACACACACACACACATCCATGTAATGATACTTATACTGCACAAAGCAGTTTTCGCCTCACAGTTTACCTGATATTTCTCCTCAAGCTGAGTGAGTCTACACGAGACAATAGCCAAGGAGAGTATGAAAGCATATTAAAGACAGGCTGGCAGATTATCATTTTTGCACCATTAAACTGTCACGCCGATTCAAGAGGAGACAGGGCAGTAAAAGGAAACCTGGAGAGAGAGGTTTGAATTTGGCTAGAAGACTTTGAGTCTACTAATGCCTGTCACAGTTCACTATTTTCCAATCACAGTTTCATTATGCCAGCCAGGCTTGAAGTGATGGGAGTCTCTTCAAGCCATAGGGGGAGCTTTAGGCAGACAGCAGGTGGGCTATCTAGAGACCTGTACGGGTCAGGGCACCATGACACCTGGCGCCCCCTAGCTGCTATGGCTGGGCAGGGGAGGGTCAGCAGGGCCAACAGGAGATTGATGGCCCACCTTCATTCATGTCAAATCACCTGTCAGCACGCCCCTGGCACTGAATCTATTTTGTTCCCAGCCACCATTAACCTTGGACCACTTGGATTCATTCCTCGTCTCCGTGGACCAGGCCCCAGCAACCTTTGTCTACTTCAGCTGCCAAACTAGTTACTGGCTTTAACTTTTATCATGTACACTGATCTCCCATCAACATGGCTGACTTTTAAATGGTAAACAATGGGATAGTTGAAACTGAGATGTGTTTGTGCAGAAAAAGCAAGACTTGATTCATTCTCAGAATTAGGGAAGCCTTCAAAAGCCCACCAATGCAGTAATTGTTGAGAACAGTCTCAAAACCAATTACCCCCCACCCCAACACTGTACGTGCTTTTGGATAAATCTACTGTACTGTCATTGTTGTTATATTCTGTTGTAGGATTTGATATTGTATGTATGATCCATCCATATATGAAGCATGGTTATGAGCAGATGTTTGATCATTTCACAGGCCTATAAAAGGGCGATTGGGCTGCCAGTGGCCGCTGTAATATTGATTGATGGTGGGCAGGTGGGGGCCACAGTGCTGCCCTCAGACAGACTCTGTTTATTTATACAGTCTGCCGTCTGCCCACCTTATCCACCACAGGGCTGCATTCGCTGAATTTACAGTCAACCGGGGGGGGGGGGTGATAATGATGCTGAGCAGCCCTGAGAAGAAACAGAAACATTTTCAATTCAAACTTTCCACACTGTAGTAACAAGTGTATCACATTCAGTCTTGTGCATGTTTGACACCACCGTGGCGCATACAGTAACCTACTGTAGCTCTCCGCAGTACCACAGCAATATTTGCAACTCTGTTCCCTGGGGCATACATAAATTGGATCCAATAATGAGAGGCAGTAATGATTGTCTTTGCATATTTGGTGTTGATTTTCAATTATATATTGCTGATATTATTGTTCTGGATGCTGTGCAGTGTGGCGTAGAGTGTAGAGATAGATTCAGGCGTCGTATGCAAAGGAAGCATTGTTTTTAGACAAATTCTTACTGTAGCCAACCTCTTGTCAAGCTTATTCAAATCAGTAATCCGCGTGACCACTATACATACATTGGCACAGTCTGCAAGGTGCCACTAAAACTTCTGCTGTTTAAACAGAAGCTAAAAATGTACTGGTAGAAATCCTGAAAATAAAAAGCCACACGTAGCAATAATATAGTACACTGTATATATTCTATTTCAGTGACAGAGAAAGATAAAATGAGAGAGAGGGTGATAGTCCTCTCCACACCATTAGGGATGCTGAATAGCAAAGCCCTTCTTCAATTCTAATTTTCTAAGCTTTGAAGGAGCCGGTGGTTGGATGTGGGCTGCCTCTCAGAGCATGTCTTCTGTTCCACTGAGCACACAGTAGCTTAGGGATCAGCCTGTGTCTCTGACAGGAATGTGTGCCACTGAGTGTTGGCCTGTCCACTGAACAGAGCTGCAAGCCTCAGATCAGTGGCATTGGCTGGCCTACGGGTTGTTCTTTATGGCTGTGTCGCTGAGTGGCTGGCTCTCTGCTGTGCACACGGCAGCCCTCCAGATGGATGCTGGGACAGCGGAGGCCACAGGGCTAAAAATCCCATCAAGCAGCAGTTCCAGCCCCTTGCACTGAGAAGATGAAGCGTACCGGCACACCAGGGGACACAGGCCAAACCCTTCTGCACCTCCATCACCCCCCGCCCCACCACCAACACCCACACACACACCACCCCCCACCCCCAATCCCTTCATGCCCCTCTTTCCTTCCTCCCTTCGTCCCTCTGTTCCCCTTTTTTTTCTTCCTTTTACAGGGGAAGACTGCATGCCCAACCAGCCAGAATATGGAGTGTGGCCCTTGGGGTCTGTGGCCCTTGCTCGTTAAATAAAGGAGCTGACTGGCTGATTGATAGACCCTCAGCAATGCCAGCGCCTCTCATGTTTCCCAGTTCACTGCCTCATATATGAATCCTTTGTTGGTCAGGCCTGCGTTAGCATTTGTTAAATGCAGTGTTTGATGGATGGCACCAATTTTCCTCCAAAACCTAGATGAGCCACCTAAGCACCTTTCCCACTCCCCTGGTTTCTCCCCCAGGTAAACCCCATGAGCATGAGGGGACATGAGTGTGCTAAAACAGTATCAATCAAACAAACTTGTGCAAGGCTGCAGCAGTAACTCAGTGTTTCAGTAACACATATGTTCTCCCATGCTAGACAATTCATTCAACCTCTTACCCCCACCGAGGCACAGAGGAAGTGCCCTGCCTGTTGTCCTCACCTGAGTCCTTAATTTTGCCTTAAAGAGTGCCTACTTTTCCCTCACAATTTTCTTACATAATATTACAAAATATTTCATTGGAGTATACTAAAATATATGAATATTTCATTATTCGCTTAATGTATGTTTTTTCAGAAAACTGCAAAAAATCTCGTTTACAATTTTCTGAAGCTAAGGGCGTTGTTTTCTATGACCAGTGATCTAAAACACTTAAAGATATTTGCCAATTACTGGTCTGTCAACTGACTATTGATTCAGTGCATAACACAAAGTAGGGGAAAAAGGGAAGTGCAATGAAGGTTATTAACTTATTAAAGTTATTTAACATATAATTGGTCTTGCACCTTGTGCTATACTATCACATCAACCCTCAAGTTGACATATCTCACTATCAGCACTGACTATGTCCCTGTAATGCCAGAGGCATGCTCTGAAATCCACAAAGGCTGCGGAGGAGTGTCAGCCTGATGCAGTGCACCGAACAGACAGGTGAAAAAGATAAACAGATGCGAGACCAGTCTCTGGGGTGTTGGGTTCATTTGTTACCTAGCGAGGACAGACATATTCCTGTCAGACAAGCCGTGGCAACACCAGATGCGAGGTCATTCTAGTTACGGAGAGAAAATCTTGGGTTAAGGACAAAGATTTTCACTTCACACAAGAGATGGCCATGAGGTTTTATTTCCCCTGTGGTCATCTACGATAAATGCTCATTCCACATTTAGCTCCAAGGAGCCAGAACGCTTTTTTAATAAAAGTGAGGCTTATTTGTCACTGTCACCTCTACAGTTCGGTTACTATGGGTGATCTGACAATAATTCTGACAAAGTATGCTCATCTAAAATCATTTTTGTGAACAAGTGACCTTATTTAGAAATGTGTAATATATATGATTCATTAATGATTTTTTGTTTTTGTAGTTTTTACTTAAAAGTAAAGTGAGTTCAGCTGTATAAATTTCAACAAACTCAGCAAACACTTCAGGGAAAAAGCCAATTTTCTAACATAACTATACTTCATGTAATGTCATCATTGCCAGATTTTCCCAACAACTGGATATAATAACTCAAAGGATGCTTTAACAATTTAATTTTTCTGTGAGAGGGCAATGTACACAAAACACTTCACTGTGCTTTACTGCATAGGACAGACAGCAGACACATTCACTGAAGTCTTATAGAGGATATGGGAAGGTACTTGAGACACACTGGCTCCTAACCAGAACAACTGGCGTCTCTCCTCTGCAGATGGACACACAGGTGGGCTCACAGGTGGAGAAGGAAGAGGGGAAGTGCTCCGCCAGTTTTGTGTCCCTCTTGTTGTTTGTGTGTGTGTGTGTGTGTGTGTGTGTGTGTGTGTGTGTGTGTGTGTGTGTGTGTGTGTGTGAGAGAGAGAGAGAGAGAGAGAGAGAGAGAGAGAGAGAAAGAGAGAGCAAGTGAAATTACTTGTATGTGTATACCCAGTTATGTGTATGTGTGTATGTATACAACATCTGGACCATGGTCCACTGACATGTCAGTGAAAAGTATCATCAATGAAGCTACAGTGCACCCTTCTGGGCAGCTGCAGCACCACATGGCCTAAACAGATTTCGTGTCTAGTTTAGATTTTACTATCAGAAGAAACTTGAGTAAAAGCAATTAAGAGAGCTTCTCTTAATTAAAGTTTTTCCATTTTTGATTTTGGGCACACTGAAACACAGTGAACAGCAGCATTTAGATATATTTTGTTAAAAGGTGCGCTTCCGTCCGCAGAACTAGGCGCTACGACAGGCCAGTATTTCTTCTGTATATAAACACCTCCAATTCTAATCCATTTCTCTTTTGCAACTCTTCTCCCAGAAACCTCTCAGATGGTCCTAAAGCTCCTAAAGATCTTACATAAATTATTGTTCAGTCTATGAAAAGATAGGCACAGCCAAACAATATGATTGCAGAAAGAACACTGACAAATAATATTGATCCAAGGAGCACACAGACAGCTAATCAATGAATGTATGTCCTCCCCGCACAGGCTGCAAGTCCAGATCAATTTTGAAGACAGATGAGACATTGGCAAATAAAGTGAAGTAGTTCTGAAGCATATCCCGCTGTTGTGAAATGGAATAAATTCCCCAAACATATGAAAGATTGACTATAGCTATGAGGAATGGAGATGCCAGGCTGTTTGAACTCAGGAAGAGCAACTGTGTTTTCTGCCATAATTGTAATAAATATTGTGGCTTCTATCTCATAGTGTAGTAAGTTTATCTTTCTTATTCTTGGTTGTCTAGTCATACACTTTTATATCACTTGCTCTCTGGCCTCACATCATGAACCACCTGATGATTTATTGATCTGAACACAGCCTCCAAATAACCTGCAGAATGGTTTCATCACCTTGTCATTACTGCCCCATGATGAGCAGGTTTGAAAAAGTTGGAAAAGTCCCTCAAGGGTGTCTCTTTCAATACTGAACTGATCAGCACATTAGTTTTCATGTATTGCAGACTCAGAAGAGGTTATAGGTTGTTACTGGCTCACTGATTGCATGGTCAGCTTACTGACCTAAATTTCAAATTCATTTTTCTTCTTTTATTCTTGTAGCTTTAAGATTTTATTTGTTTGTAAAAAAAATAAATAAAAAAAATCACAGAGGTGCACTCTTGGAGGATTACAATGAGTATTATTGTGTTTTTTAATGTAAAAGGTTTTCAAGTATCAAATCATCACAAGAGAAGCTTGGACTCTTTAAAGAAATACTGTGCAAAAGTCTTAAGCCACCCCTCGTTTCTTTATATTTTGGGAAACAGGTGCAGCAGTTTACTGAAACATACAAACATAAATTGAAACACAGTATAAGGCAAAAAACAGAGTTTGCACCACCTTTATTCTTCAACACAGCCTGAACTCTCTTAGCCAAGCTTTAATGTAATTTATTTACGCAGTCTTCAGAAACAGTTCTCCAGGTTTCTTGAAGGACATTCAAAGTTCTTTGGATGTTGGACACCTTTTGTTCTGTTTTCTGTCAAGTTTATCCCACATGCTTCCAAGATGTTACTGTATTGTGGATCAAAATCTGAAGGTGCGTTTCTGTGTTCATAATGCCATCAATTTTGACAATATCCCCAACACCACTGGTTGAAATGCAGCCTCAAACCGCATTTTACAGATGGCATAACTCGGCCTTTCCTCTCAGTTTCCCTTCCTTAAGAATGGCTTCTTGACAGCCACTGAGACCATTTCTGATGAGGCTTCAGTGACCAGTTGAATAGCTCATTGGAATCAACTTCTTGGTGCTAAAATACTATATTGTTTCTATGAAACTGTGTCATCTTTGATATTTTAGAGATTCAACTAAAGAAATGAAAACAAATTTTGCATTTTTGTGACAGGCTCCTAGTAAGAAAGTGCCTAAAGATGCAATTTGGCTCTTTGAGAAGTTATTAACTGTAGTCAACACTGGTTCATCCCTTGAGTTTGGTGTCTTTTTATGATTTAATGATTATAGTTCAGTGTTAAGTGGCTCAACAAAGAAAAACAGATTCCTCTGGAAATGGTCACATACAAGGATCTGACTAAAAATGAGTGAAAAAGCAGCCATTGCAAAACTTTGAATGGCCTTCAGAAAGCCTGGGAAATTATTAATCAAGACTCTTTTGGAACAAATACAAGAAAGTCTGACTCCTGGGAAGCAAAATATAAAGAAGTGAAGGGTGACTCGAGACTTTTGCACAGTACTGTACATTCATACAAACTGACACTGGATATGCAGCCTCTTAGTCACATGCTAATGTTTTCTTACCCCCCACCCCCACCCCCACAGTCCAAGATTCGGCCTCTCAGTCTTGTTATATGGTAAGACAGTCTTAGACAGAAACACCCTTAGAGACTGACTTGGCCCAGATGCTAAATGAGAACTGCTATAAATAGGTAGAACAGTTGTGATGAAACTATGTCAAAAGGCAGAAACAAAATTCACTGGATGTCAACACAGAAGGCACATTTCAAAAGGCAAAAGTTAAGCCTGAGTTTGTATGGGTCAGAAACAGAAAGCATATTTAAATTAAGGAGAAGCACAGGAAAGCAAAGATGGACATCATTAAACATTATTTATGCATTTATTTATTTTTCAAGGATTTAAAATAATTACATTTGATGTCAAAAACAAATTTTTTACACAAATGACAATAAAATGGAAAAAAAATCATGAGCTTGGCTTCTTGGATAAGCTTTGATATGCCAGTCAGTGGACTATGTTAGCTGGCTTACCCCAGTGTGATGAGAAGATCAATATCTGTTGCACCTCTTGATAATAGCATACATGATATTACATGATGTACTTTGATCTATAACTGTGGGGGTGAAATATTCAGAGAAATATTCAGAAAGATGTCATGTTGTGCAGCATTAGTGTTACATCCCACCCTCACTGGATGTCATTTATGGATCAAAAATATTAGATCACAATCAATACCAACACCACCGTGTTTCTAAAAAAGTTTGGATGATTATACATAATAATTGTAACCAAATATTTAACAGAAAATGCTACAAAGATAAAATACTAAAATACTAAAAGTGAGCGGTGTTATTCTTTTTTGAAAATATGATCATTTCAATTCAATGCCTGCAACAAAAACAGAAAGTTGTGACGGGACACAATAGTTTGCATCACAACTTCCTTTATCGACACTCTGAGTTTGTGAAACTCAGAAGACCAAATAATGTGAACTAAAAGCAAAACATTCTCCCTTTTTTTTTTTTTCCTGACATGGGATTTCAGCTGCTCAAAATCTTGTGGCATCATTTGGTCTGGGGTGTAAGCAGACCAGTTTAGCACCCAGACTCTCTACGGCCTTGCTGAAATAATCCAGGCCTTCCTTAGAAAGAAGAAAAAAGATGCCTGGATGGTAACATATGTTGCCAGAAAGACGGCATGTAGTGCTCAGCATTAATGAGATTTCTTACTGACTCTATAGCATCACAGATGCCGCCTTTTGTACTGTCTGTTGATAATAAGCCAGATGGTTTTAGCTCCTCTTTAGCTGGGTGGATGCAGCATCCACGATTTCCACAGAGAACTTAAAATTTTGACTGGCAACATCACAGGACAGTTTTCCACTTTGCCTTCATCCATCTTAGATGACATGGGCCTCAGGAAAGGACTGATATTTCTGGATCTTGTTTACATATGCTTTTGTTTTTTTCTTTGCATAGCAGAGAAAACTTGCATTAATTGGTGCAGTAACAAACTGTGTTCCCTGACAAGGGTTTTTAGAAGTGTTTTTCTACTACTTCCAATTAAATATGGGCCTAAAATAGTTAGCAAATAAGGACATTCTCTTCTTTTATTCTCTTTCCTGACTCAGTATCATTTCTTTGAAAACAGGACTGTAAAAAATGCATTAAAAAAATCATTGAGTTTGGCGGCAGTTATTCACAAATGAGAGACACATCGCTGCAGTTAAATTATCCACACAACTGAAGACTGCAAATAAAATCCCTGTAACATTACATGTGATTATTAAATGATGCTGAATTAACAATACACATTATTTCAAAATTTTAAAATGATTTTAAAAATGCTAAGGAATAGCTCATTATTTTGGATGCGACAAACACTGCATAAGACATGAGCTGTTTAGCTGCATACGCGCTCAGCAAAGTACATTTCAAAAGTTACCAGATATTTCAAACACAAACTGAGAAAACCACTCCCTGAGTAGGAGAGGAAAACATTCAAAGCTTAATAAAAGGCATTTCTTTCTTGGCTAAGAGTAGTTCCATGGCTCAGTGTTACATTAGTGAGAGCTCATGTACTTTTGTAATGATTAAACCTCAAACACTGATCCTGACGAATGAAGCATAAAACATGACTTCCTGAAAAGTATCCAATAATGACGCCTCTTTAATCGTCCTCCCACCACAGTGTGTTTGGCTTAAGCTGAAATCCAAAGTGCTGTGAGGCTCAAATATAGAACAACTTTATAGCATTCACTGGCAATTGAGCCTGATTTCTTTCACAGTTAGTATACTCCCTTTTGTAACAAATGTCTCAAGCACATAGCTTAAAGCAACACGAATAAAATGAAATTCTTACCTATGCAAATAAAAATGTGTTTAATTGATGTGTTTTAAAACACATCTTCATTATTGTAACACACTAAGGGGTTTGGCACTAGCTTATGGTTGCCATTGTTGGCTAATATTGCAAACATACAAGCATACCCGATGATTAGTATCAATTATATTTTATATATTATATCTCCATTTATCAGGATTAACTCAGAACTGCCAGACAGCAGAAGCTGCATTGTTCTATTTTAAAGGACACTAAGCTGTGTTTCATCAATTTGCAAAATAATAAAGACAGTGTTGCTTTTATGAATTTAAATCAAACAGGAAAAGAAAATCATGAAAAGTTAAGAGGGTTTGAGAGTTTTCGAGAGACACGGTTTACATTTGTAATGTGCTGTTAAAATTTTGATTCCCATAAAAAACCCTTTTCCCCCCATAAACCTTTCCATATAACAATTCTCCTATCAGCCATAAAAGATGAATTGTGGAGCTTTTCTCACAACCCAGTTGGCACATAGGCTAATCAAGGCTGTCATTTCCTTGCTGCTACACCCAAACAAAGTAAGCAATTTCATCTAGGTCTACAGGATAGTCTGTGAGGTGCAATGGTTCCTTGATATCAAATCTCTCCCCCTTGTAGCTTCTCCAATGGCCAGCGGGGAGGTAGATGTCACGCTCTTGTTTTCCACGCTCTAAAACTGGGGCTACCATGAGGTCATCCCCAATTAGAAACTGGGAGTCAATTTTGTAAGCTGTCTCATCACCTGTGGCAATCCACCACAATGGACGTATGATTGGGTCCCCGGTGCTCAGCACCTCGCTGGCCAGCTCCAGGACCCGTGGCGCCACGAGACTTTCATGGAGGGCTGTGTATTTCCGAGCAATTTCAACTACCTCGTTGTCGTATTCCCATGGTGGAATAGAAAACTGCATAGAGGGCATGAAGGCTGACAGCTCCAACCAGCGAATATAAAGTTCTCGGTCAGGTAATCCACGCTTTCCATCTGTGCGGTTCAGATATGCATTCCCTCCGATCATGTCTGGTAAAATGAACTGATAGCCCAGAATGCTGATGGTGAGCACAGTGGGAATAAGAGATTTAAGACCCAGCTCATAGCCCCACACAGAGTCTCTGTCAATTGGTCTGAAGAAGCAGGATATGTTCTGGGACTGGTAACCACTGCGCAGCTCGGCTCTATCATTGTAGGGGATAGCCATTTCTGTGTAACGTCTCGTGAAAAAACTTGGGTCCCGAATGGAATTCATAGTACTAAATTTCTCTGGCAGGTAGTTAGCCTCCCCTGCTTCAAATTTAAAAGAGGACACCCCATACCTGGAACGTAGCGAACGTAACTGGGAGGAAAACCAGTCACGCGCTTCTGGGTTTGTAAAGTCCAAAATGCCACCAATGCCATTCCACCAACGCACTAAGGCTGGCAGCTGGCCTGTAGGCTCCCGGGCAAACAACCCCTTCTCTATACAGGTATGGAAGTTTTCTGAATCATAATTAACAAAAGGGTGAATCCAGAGAGACACCAGAAAATCATCAGATTTCAGCTTTTGGAACATAGCAGAGGCATTGGGGAATTTCACTGGGTCAAACTCAAAGTCCCCATAGCAGCTGCTATAGCCATCATCTAGTTCTAGTTGGCTACAATTGAAGTTATGCTTGCGAATGTTGGCAGCATACCTCAAAACTTTCTCTTGGTCAATGTCAGTTTTATGTAATGCCCACGTCGACCAACTGGGATGGCGAAACATGACTTCGGCAGGCACTTTGTTTGGCTTGTTGAAGTATCTGCGGACCATGTACTTGTGTATGGATGTCACATCCGATCCCACACAAACTCTGTAACTTAATTCAGCACATGGCATCTCCCCTGGGTTTGGTTTAAAGGAACTATCATTATACCGTGCCTGGAAGTACATGGTCTTCTCTGTGTCATTCCAGCCCAAGTGGAAGGGCACAGAGTTATTGATCTTGATAGCAGTGGCATTGGATGAAAGCCAGTAACTCTCCAAAATTCCACCAAATTCATCACGATTCGAGTAGATGTCACTAGTAACAAATGGTTTTGGAGCCTGTTGGCTAGAAATAGAAATAGGCCAGTGCTGAACTGCTGACACTGCACCTCCATACCAGTGAGCAAACTTATAGGTCATTGCATGCTCTACAGGAATGTCAGGAACCAGTTCCTCCCAGCGCACACGGTAGCATTGGACAGTGTCCTTGGGTCGGACTGTCTCGATGAAGAAATTTAGCTTTCTGTCAGTGGTGCTGTCACAGCTAAGAATCTCACCTTCTTTAGAGCAAGAATCCAAATCAAGGGTTCCTGACCTGCCGAGAATCAAAAATAATTACATACATTCTCTCTTAACACAAATCTCACATTTCTGTTAAGTGACAAATTACCAAAAAAAAGTTGGGTTTAATAAGCAAATATCAAATTAAAAACACCAACCTGAATTGCATTCGGAAAACAATAGATCCTCCCTGGTTTCGGATAATGTAGCCATCTTTATTCAGATCCAGCAGCTCAGTCTTAAGCAGCTCCGCTTTGCGTAAAGAGGCTATGTAGTAACACCACGCAGTTACAGCTGCAATCACCAGCACCAGCCCGATTACACCAGCTCCAACTAAGGGTCGAGTATCCTTGCGGAGTTTCGACTTGGGGATAACATCTGTAATTGTGCCCCCCGCTCCGCCTGGCACCACTTGGTACATGGCTTGTGCTGTTCAGAGGGCAAATCTGAAAGTTGTTTTTCCACAGATCCTCAAAATGTTTTACAGGAAGCCTCTTCTGTTTGACACTGTGAAGGTGGTGGCATCTGTGTTTTTCTGTCTGCCATGAGAACGATACAGCAGTCTTTGAAAAGTTGGTGTAATATTTGCAAACTTCACACTGTATTTTTAGGAAATTAAATTGCAATTAATATTTTTGATTCTTTTTTTAATGAAAAAGTGCAAGAGCCTCAGAGCATTCATGTTCCTTTGAGTAACAAATATACAAAGTATCAAACGGACCTCCAGGAAAATAACCCGAGCTCCAACGGTGCTCTCAGTCCTTTTTGTTTCCCCGTCAGCCTCCACTACACTTCCTGCATTGTCGTACATGCTCTGCATTGCCGAACAAAGTGGATTCACGGCATTTAAAGACATCAGGCTGTCGGGATGTAAACTTTAAAGATGTGTTTAAGATTTAACCAAACAAATCTTCTGCCAATTACCCATTAAAAAAATAAGTAGATGTTCCCAACAGTAATTCTAGCCTATGAATTCAATTGAATAAATACTCATTTGTATGTAAGGAGGCAGAGAAGCAGAAAAAGGGGATTTTGGCCTTAAACCTCTGCCAATGTCAGGGAAGAAAGGAAAGAATACTAAACATTGTGTTCTATCAAGCCCAACAAACCAAAACTCCAAGTAAGCTAGATCATTCTGTACAAGTCTGACAGCAATGTAAACAAATCTAACAAAAAGATACCGCACCTCCAAGCAAGGAGAAGGCAGAAACTCTTATGCGTAGGCTAATTAATGGCTGATTTTAGTTATTGTGGCTTTAACTAATCAGAAGAGATCTGATAAAAAATGCACAGCAGAGCGAGGGGAGTTCAGTCCTCTCCAACTCAGCTGCGTGTTGACTAGTCCTAACTGCACTTGACGCTCATGCTCTGCCCTGGCAGGAGGGGTCGATAATAAACAAATGCTGGCTATTAATTAGCAATCTAATTGACTGATTCTGTGTTCAACCACCCTTGGTATAGATTTCCCCCAACAGCAGTAGTGATAACATAAGCCTATCATTAATTAACAGAGAACTAACTGTTGGTACCTCTGAGATTAACTCAAGCTGCTGGACTCGGGAAATTTGCAAGGAAAGTCAGAAGATGATTTACAGTAACTACTTATTCCATTTCTTTCTTTTAATGGAAAACTGCAAGGGCAGGTGTAAGAAACTAACTTATGACCATATCAGGCTGCAACTAACACTTTTTAAACAATTCATAGTTTTGTTTAGGTTTTTTTTTCCCTCAAGAATTAACTAATAGCTTCACTAAACAGAATCCTGGAAAACTGTAAGATATCCACCAGAGGTCACAGTGACGTCTTTACATTTCTTACAAAGTCCGTGCTTGCTTTTTGCTTTTATTTCATACAGACCAAAAAGATAATCCACTGTCAGAATTGTTTAGTTTTTCTATCGCGAAAAAAAAATCTGAATTATTGCACAATCCTTTCGTCTCCCACTTTCTCACGAATATAATCAAAGGTTTTAAAAAATACAACACAATGACCCCCACCCCCACTCCCAAAGTCTCAGACTGCATTTCTTTGTTTATGGTGATATCACGGGGGGGGGGTCATGTGTACCATTTCAGCTGACTCACTATCTACCATGACATGGAGGAAAAACAAACACTGAAGTGCTGATTCAATCAGAACAGCTATCTGAGAAAGAAACCCTCCATCTGTGCGCGTGCACGCGCGTTTGCGTGTGTGCAAACTTCGCCGCTGTCTGCTTTAAGAGTTTTTGTTTAAATATATTTCTCTTATTAATTGCTATACAACGCACACTAATAACAAATGTGCAGTTCTAAGTGTTTAATAACTCGTGCTGATCCACAGCCTCTGCATACAGGGCTGCGATGTATAGAAAGTAATCCTCGTTTTGCGCCTTGGTTGGTGTTGCGAGAAAGACGAAAATAAAACGTAATCCATGTGCACTATCATTTTTTTGTTTGCACGGGTTGCATTTCTCTTCAGTTAGTTGGATTTTAAAATGTACATATATACATATATTATACAGTTTTTGCCTACCGATCAGCAGCAGTCCCCCTTGGCGGTTCAAGTACAACTTGTTTGCCTGAGTTCACACAAACAACCCGAGAAAGGAGTCAAAACGTGTTGCTGCGTCTCCGCTTTGCACACGACCACACCCGCATGGGAAATGTAGTTTCACTCTGCCGCACATGTGACAGCGTTGCTTGTACAGACATGAACAAATCACACAACACTTCACATCGAAAACGGTTTAAGTAAAATTCACCAAGAGCCAAAAAAAAAAAAGAAAAAGAAAAGAGAAAAAAAGCATTTTTTAGAGCGGGGGGGGGGTAAATGTTTCCTTTATTTCTTTGGGAAAATTCATATCTTATATATAATACACTGCTTTACTACATTTGCTCTGCTACTAAGAAAATGATACCACTAATTCGGTTTTAAACATTTAAACATTCACACACGCACACACACGCAGACACGTGGAAAATTGTCTTTCTCACAGAAGATTTAAATTTTAATGTCACACACAGCAACATTAGGGCCACAGTGCCTCATGTGAGCATCAAAGTCCTATCGTGAGAAGATCTTTGGTACCGAATTAGTATCTAACTGCAAAAGTTTCCTTGCTGTACTCAAAGCGATAACAGCTGTGAGTGTACACCCTACACGATTCAGTCTTACACCTCGTCTCACTGGGTTAATTAACAGAGAATTAAACAGAAGTTTACAATCTGAAGGGGTTTTCTCTCTCTCTCTCTCTCTCTCTCTCTCGGTCTCAAATTCCCGCTTTGGAAGCCAGGGCTCTAATAATCCTAATAAAGGCTTTCAGACACAAACTCTGGGTGTATGACGTAGTGTCCAGCTTGGTAGGGCTTGACCACATGGAAGCAGCTATAGCAGCCACTGCTGAGAAACCGAAAGGAGAAAAAGAAAATTAATCCTCTGCCGCTATTATTGAAGGCACAAAAAGATAAAAGCGTGTTATATTCTTCTCCATCCAACATCACATTCAAATCAATATGCACCTGTTGTCCCGGGCGCTGTTAGAACAGCACCTAAGGTATTTTGTCCGTGCAGAGCTGCGAGGAGCTGCAGGAGTTTGGGCTCTTGTTTGAGCACCAGCATTTTGCCTGTTAAAAAAAAAACAAAAAAAACATTGCTCTATTTTTTTTTTAAACTTGAAAATAACTCATAGAATCTGTAAGTCAATCAATAATGTTCATCAGCTCACCCAGTGTATTTAAGTTTCTGAGGCCATAAGAAGAGGCCCAAGGTGATTTACCTACCTGAGTGGATGGACATACTTTTGATAACCCAGTCTGAGAATCAGAGAATCAGTCCAAATCAGTCAGTATTTATCTTTGGTCTATAAATGAAAGTGATTTATAACTACCTTTGTGGGCTCTTCAAAGAGGCGCTGAGCTGAGTGTCAGTGTTTGGGGAAGGCTCCGTCAGTTGCAGTTTCTGCGGTCTTTCAGCAGAGGGTGGGACTTGTGCTCTGGATTGGTCGACAGGGGGCATGTGTTGTGGTTTGGCCAAGTTGGCTGTGTTTAGATAACTGTCAGAACAAGTTGTAACGGGACTGTGAAATGACAAATGTCTGACAGGGGGAAAAGAGGACGGCCGAAGTCAGCAGGGGGCAAGGGATGTGGAAACGCATGGGTTGACCTGTTGATGGACTGAAGACTCCTGGGAAACAGAAAGTCCTTAGGAGGGAAAAAACAAAGGGGGCGCACAGATGTAAATTTTCTTAACTCTGGTTATTCCTGGATGAATAAATAAGCATGGAAAAAAATAGACGGGATACAGTTGTTATTATTCACAGGAAAATATAAACAACCAGCCAAGTATTATTGGACACTCTTTTAGCATAACTACATTAAAAACTGAATTATATTTTTCATATTTCCTAAATCACATGTGGTGAAGCACTACAACTACTAATTCTGGAGATCAGTTTAAAAAAAAAAATTAAATGGAACAATTTAATGTATTATATTACTCTGGCCTTTCAGTCACACAGTTTATGCAAGCAGTATTGAAAGCTGTACATCTTACCGGCCGGGGCTGAGGATTGTTCCTACGGTGGGCAGAGGTTGGTCGAAGCTCCACTCTTTTCACTGTGCCCGGAGATGTGAACTGCTCTTTATACACTGTGATGTACAGTTGGGGCACCATCTTCACCATTTACTGCTTTCCTTACGTTTCCACTGCTTACATCCAGTCTGGCTGAATGCGGCATGCAGCATCCCTCACCTCCACTGTCACCTGTTAACTCCACCCCTTCCCTGACAACTGTGTACCTCTTCTTTTGATTTTTTTTTTTTTTGGACACATTGTCTAATATGTGCATTGGTTTATTGTTCCTGTAGAATGAATGCCACCTATATATTAATTATTATGTGTTTAGTGTATAAAAACATGGTATTTCTCTTGCATCCATAGTAATAAATTCTACATTAAACTCTGACAGCTTCCAAATTGATTAAACTTTTTGTTTAACTTGAAGCTATTCTGATTAATCCACTCTGTTGGAAGTAAAGCAGATTAAAAGCAACTTTGCTGAAGTAGAAAAACTCCTCGTGCTACCTGAGCACTCGGCCACTAATCCTCCTTAGCTCCAAGCCCCCTGCAGAGACACACATACCTGGGGTCACTGTCCATGACCTATTTCCCTCCCGGGGGCCTTCAGAAATAAGCCAACACTGATCTACAGCACTGTTAAGCTGTCTCGTAGTTAAAACAAACTCAGTGCTATCAAATCTGCAGTAAAGGAGCAAAACAGCAGAGAAATGGGCCTTCTAAGAATCTCCCACCACCACCACCCAGTGTCACCTCTATTTACTGTCAGCTTGCCACATAAGCATTAATAATTTACCGAGCACTGTAGGGTGCCTTTGTGTCTCCCGCGCTCTCACTGAGTTGTCTGTGACAGGAACTGGCTGTTCATCCACTGAAGGGGTTGGGGCCTCATTTGACAGCCATGTTAAGCCCAGTCAAATCCATGCAAAAAGATGTACAGCAGAGGATATGGGGAATCATAGTAATGATGTGACAGAAGTGTCCTGTACAGGAGCTCAAATCAGATCCAGGGTCTGCCTTCCCAGCTTTGGTGCAGGTTTCACACAGCTTGAAATAACCTCTTCTTTATTTCATTTCATTTTCTTTCAAACAGCACATTTTGAGTCTGCTGATGTAAGGAATTTTAACATTTATGTGACTTCAAGTGTAATAAAAGGTACAAACATCTTTAAAAAAAAAAATTTCAAAGTAAATTCCCACTTAATATGATATGCATATGATCATACAGAGAGGCTTCCTGCTGCACAGCCAGCAAATGTCCAGCATGTGCAGAGCTGACCTCAAAGCGCTTGTCGTGGAGCCAGTGTTCAGTGGTGTTTAGTTTTAACTGCTGCTTTCAGTTTTGTGTAGAGATAACCAAAATTCTGTTAAAAGAGAAAGAACAGAAAAAAGACTGATTGCTTTTTGACTATACAGTAAAACACACATACAACTGCAGTGTTTGCAAGGAAATGAGGAATGGTTATGACAATATAAACGAGATATCAAGGATTACATTAACAAACCTGGATTGCGTAGTAAACGATACCCAAATAAGCAGCAATACAGCCACCCAGGAAGAGATCAAAGGCTGCAGGCTTCACTCTGAAAGAAGGTGGTCGTTAGTGTTTTAATATCTTATTAAATTTCCCACATGCACTAAAGCTTAAGAACAGACTTAAGAACACCAGTATCTACCTGTACATCACTACTGGCTGGGTCATTTGATCAAAAAAGGTAATATCAGGATCCCTGCATGAAGAAATATTATTGATCATTATAGTGTAAAGCAGTACAGCTGAACAGATTCAAAAGCTTTCTACTTGGATCAGCGCTGCATTTTTCACCTCTTGTCCTGTCGGAAGGTGTGTCTGTGGACTTGCTGCAGGTAGCGCTTGAATTCGTGCTCCAGTGAGTTGACCAGCAGAATATGACTAGGTTCCTTATCCAGCAGCTGGGTCGCCCGAGGGACTGACGTCAAGAAGGACATCAAACTGGAGATGCGACTGTCCTGAAAGTCCTGCATTGCAGATATGGATGTGAGGTTTGCAGCGGGAAGACGGTGGGAAATTTCACGTAAAACTAACAGCAGGTCAGTTTTTGTAGCCAAAAACAAAACTCAGTTTAAATTTTTAAGTTACAGATAGATATTAACGTTTTATGAAATAAGATCAAAACATATATGAAGAAATAGTTCCAGTCCCCCAAATCTTCACATGAATCAGAGCATTAGGCTACTGAAAGGTTATTATGCAGAGCCAGGCCACTGACGACTCAAACACTGTGTCATGTCTATGAACTAACACCAGAGGTCAGCACTTGTCTGTGCAGCTCAATCAAAACAACTAGGAACCTACCAGCTGGCCTTTGAAAACCTGCACATCCTTTGGTGAACCCTGGTGAAAAAAAAAAAATAATACACAGTAATCACACACTAACATGGCTACAAAATAAAAACATGCTAATGTCATGAATATACACTTTCTGCCTTTATGTATCTACAGTGTGCTGTATGCATTCAGTCACCTTGTCAGAGAGATTGTACATATAGCGGGCCAGCGCTTCTGCTATGATGATGCCATTACGCTTAAGTTTCCGGACATCCACTTTTGACCTGTGAGGTGATGCTCACATAAGTAAAGTATCTTTTCACGTCTCGTGAAACTAGAGGTAGCACCATAATCTGTTGGACAACAACACAGTAATGGTGGTGCACAAGGGCAAAAATGTGAAAATTGTCTTTGTCCAACAAATTATGGCCCTCACTGTAAATGTGCCCTTCAAGTCAAATGCTAATAATAAAAGCCATAAACAGTACTTGCATTGTGTCTAGTATAGAACCACGAAGCTCAGATTTTGGATCTTCCACATGAGACAGCGTGAAGCCCAGGATCCTGCGCAGGCTGTAACGCTCATGCTCCCAAGCTACTGTAGACTCTACAAGATTGATTTTTTTATGAACCAACCCCACCTTCACCCAGGGAAATCTGGAGGAAACCACCTGGAGGACAAATAAAAAACATAAACGCACGAGACTGGCAAGATTTGCTTACTTTTCTTGCACGTGTAGAAACAGTACAGCTGGTTACCTCCTCCAGTTGTTGAATGAAAGAATGCATTGGAGTGTCAGGCCTAGGAGGACGGGAGACATGCATATACAGCTCATCGCCGTTGGCCAGTGTGTCCAAGCACAGAACAAATGCCACATTGTCATGGAGAAGGCTGGACTCTGGAGGGAAAATGTCTGGCTTTAAAAACTTGACATTTCATGTTTGAATTCACATTAGCACATACAGTACACAGCCCACATGTTCAGTGGGTGGCAAAGCTGAAAACTCACCAGCGTGGTCTAAATTCTCTTCAATCCATCTCTTTGTTCCAAGGAAATTGTATTTTCCTCCTCCAGTCGAGGAGAACATTAAATTAAATCTAAAACACCAAAAAGACAATTATAGAACATCTAAACATTTGCGCTTACAATCCATCACTGACTGACCTGTGTTTCAAGAAGTTTTACCAAGACAGTCATATAAAATTGAACATTAACATTCACTGTTAAAGGCAGAATTGCTGCTTGTGTGACCTCATCACAAAATGCTCTCCAGATGCATTTGCACCTGCTCTGTAGAGACACTAATCAAATCTTTCCTTTGTTATTTTACACTGAACTGGAACTTACTGCGGTCTGGTTTTGGGACTACTATAGAGTTTCTGGAAGAGACGGGCCAGCTCCATTAGGATCGCGACACCACCAGCATTAGAGTCTGCTCCGTATGACAACCACTGTGAAAGACACACACACATCCACATACCGTAGAGTCTGATACTGTTAGTACTGAGAGTTTAAAACAAAGGTGGATCACACTTAACGTTAGGGGTTAGAGCTTAGGACACCAATATTTCTAAATTAAGTGTTTTAGTATTTGACTCACTGGGGCAAGCCCGTAAGAGTCATAGTGGGCTGTGATGACGATAGTGGGTGCATCCTCTCCAGCTCCAGGAAGAACTCCCTGAAATAAATAAACATCCCCGAGCGTATAAAACTGAACTGAAGAGCAATTACAAGCAAAGTGAAAACTGTCTGAAATGTGAAGATCTTGCAGATTTTATTCCTCTATGGGGAATTATTGAGGCCCAAACTCACCTCGAGTGTGATTAGGGTGTTGTCAATGATGGCCTTAATCGGAGCACTGTTGCTCACTAAGATCTGAAAGGCTGTAGCCGTGATCATGCTGCGCAGGACTGTCAACAATAAAAGTAATATACTAGAGCAGTGAGTAAGACTAGAACAGTAATCACTTTCTTTATAGCTTTCTCTGTTTGTTACAATCTCTTTATACTTATGTCGTAACCTTTTTTGTCTCCATTCAAGTTTTTGATTACATCTTTTTTCCTATAACTACATACGTGTCATTTTCACTGTAATATTTTGAATATTCCAACCGTCCAACATTATGTACATCCATATATCTTGTTGTATCGCTTACCTCGGACAAAAATAGATGAGGTGCGTGTGGCTGCAGCCTGTTTCAGCTCCTCATACATGTAGACCAGCTGTTCGTCCTCAGGTGCCACATACACTGGCGTGAGAGTCTCCTTCTGCAAAGTCTCGCTCTCACTCAGCATGAAGGACTGAGAGAAAAAAGTGCTTTGTTTGAACAAAAAGGGCCAAGAAACAAGTGTATTTCTGATTAAGAGCTTCTTAATATCTTCCTTAAGTTCCTGTTTTCTTCTGAATACTGTTTCTATAATAGTACATATGCTTTTAAATATTGTACTTCATTACCTGTACTGCATGATGAGGGATACTGGAGATATTTTGGGGCAGCAGGATCAGTATGGCAGCTGCATTTTGTCTCTGGGCCTCAGAGTATTTTTCTGCAGTGAAGTCTTGCACCTTCATTATGACACAGCGGCGGGTTAGTGACAGCTCCTCTGCTGAGCGTGCCTCCGCAACGACAATGGCTCCACGACAACCTCAGCAAGAGAAACAAGAGAAGGCAAATGACACACAAACATCGACTTGAGCAACACAGAAACTCTACTTTGAACACAGCTTCCTCTTCCTTTGTTTTTGTTTTTTTTTTCACACAGAAAAGCTTTTGGCAAGCTGATCCGTTGCCAGTGGCAGAGACCACAAATGGTCAAGAAAGAATAATTCCCCTCAGTCAATTGTTATTTTTAGGATTAAAAAAACAAACAAATAAAATCCAGTATTTTTATAACCCCACAGCAATTACTGCTCCATTAAATAATATGAATGCAATGCACAGTTGTTCATGCTGGCAGACACATAAAAACAAAACTGAAAATGTTTTGAAACACATTTTGTGCTCAGAATGGTTTCTAATTCAGCTTTTCCTGTACGTTATATATAGTTTGTGTGCTTTATTGAAAACAAATCTGAAATTGGCTTCCAAATTTGTTGTGGTGTCACAAGGACCCAGCTTAAACTTTGATTTGAGGTTAGCACAGACAAAGATTGAGTATGTCAAATTTCAAATAAACAGCACTCTTTGGAGAAGATGTTCATGCAGTCATTTCTCTTTTTATGATATCCGGGTGTGTCTGAACTTACCATGCTTATGCTGTCTCAGGTTGTACTGCTGCATCCTATAGGCAGTGAACTCATAGGACGACACGGCAGGGAGAGCAGAGCCGTGCAGATACTGCACACAGAGCAGCAGTGCAATGGCAGCAATGCTCAGCAACATGATGTCACATCCAGTTGTGATCTCAGGCTATGGAGGATGGTTAATGTTAGACTTCACACAAGAACAGACTACCTTCAGTGCTGTGCAGAAGTCTTGAGTCACCCCTCATTTCTGTATATTTTGCTTCCAGGGAGCCTGACTTTCTGCCTGGCACTGGCTGCTTTTACGCTCATTTTCAATCCATTCCTTATACCTGACCATTTTCATAGCCAAGCCATTTAACAATGACCTATGAATTGGATAAGTGGAGAACAAAAGCAGCAGATGAACAGTATCTGAAAGTCATGTCTATTTAAGAAATAGGAAGAAAAAAAATCCAGCAAAGACCTGACACAGCTGATCCATCTGCTGTTCACTAAAGCCTAGTCAGAAATGGTCTCAGTGGAAGGGTGGCAGTCAAGAAGCAATTCTTAAGGAAGGGGAAACAGGGAGGAAGGGCTGAGGTATGCCAAATTACACAAGAACTGAACTGAAAATAAGTGGCAACAGGTCTGATGGAGCGATGAATCCGGATTTGAATTTTTTGGTTCAAATCATTATCAGTATGTACAGAGGACATCAGGAGAGAGGTACAGCAGTGAGTGTCTACAGTTTTCTGTAAAACACGGTGGAGGCTCTGTCATGGTTTGGGAGCTGCCAATGATCCCAAACACATTGCCAATACAATTGCAAAAAAAGCATACCTGGATAGAAAAAATACATAAGCTCATTACGTTAATTAGAATTGTACAAACTCTGTTTCCAAGTTTCAATAAATCACTGCACCCATTTCCTTCCAAAATACAAAGAAATGAAGGGTGACTCGAGACTTTTGCACAGCATATCAGCATTTTGTGTTTAAATAAAATCTGTCATTTGGTCATGAGTGTCAGATGGGACAGATAAGGTGAAAGCAATCTCCCTATTATCACCATACAGTACCTCAAGTTTTACAACCCTTTACAAATATGTCTCAGAAATAGTACCAGCAAGTACATGAATTTCAACCATAAACCATGTTTATATTTTCGAGCCCAAAGTCAAGCACTAACAGGTCATGTTCCTTACCTGTCCTCCCGCAGTCTTTTCTCTCAAGGCTCCCTTTCTTCTTTCCTCAACTTCGGTGTTGCTCCTTCCACATGGACACACAGTACTGTTAACTCCTGGGATTCAAGGCGCCTAGGTAAGCCACCATTCACCATCTGCTCCCGAGGGATCAACTCAAAGCTAATTGCAAATGCCCAACCCCCCACACTCACTACTCCTCCATCTATATATTCCTCACTCCCCATCCTGCCTGTCTTGGATGTAATGTCATATACTTCAGTGGGCAATCACCCATTATCAGCAGAGTCTCTGCGGGGAAGGCGAGCAAACTGTTCCATCCAGTCGCTGTTTGTTTCGTCTCCTGCAGGCACAACTGCCTGAGTCTAGAGGAGTTAAAGAACCTAATTGCATATTACAGAGGCACAGGGCACCATCAAACTTGAGATATCTAATATTTATTTTTTGATATGTTGTACTAAACACAGAACTTTAACACTATTAAAATCTAAATGGAACCTGTTCATAATCATCATAACAAGCACCGGACAAATAAAAAGCTTCAGTCTGCGTATTAATTATTTCCCCACGCATGAAAACAAATGACAAACACACAACTGCAAATAAATAGCTTCAGTTACAACAAATTACTCTAAACTCAAGAAGTCAGTGAAGAAGTCAGCTACACCTTAATCTGTACATTAGCCACAAGTATTGCACTCAATAGAAGACAACTGTGATGACATGTGTGAAAATCCATTAGGATGATGTTAATGGTAAAAAAAATAAAAAATGCAGCTCCACAGTCAATCACACAATCACTCCGTCATCATATATGTTAACTCTGCATTCATCACCTCACCTAGTAGCTACACTGATGACACTTCAAATGACCTACTGTGCTGTTTATGTGGTTTTCTACTTTTTGCAAGTTTTTTAAACACATGGCACTTTTTTTTTTGTTTTTTTTGCAAAACGTAAATTCTTTTTAGACTTGTGTGCACCTGTCTGAACCAAACGCTGCAGAAACATGAGGCTCTATCGGGGTTAATGGGGTTAAGCAATATTTTCTTATTTTTATTTGGATTATAACTCTGATAAACAGTTCAGTTTAGTTTTCTCTATCCAATCAAGGTTTAGCTGTTTTATGCTATAAATACAGTACTACTCCGGCATATTGTGCAATGCAAAGGTTCTACTCTTGGCCTCCAATGCTGTAAATGTAGGTTTGTAGATCTGGCACCACTGCAAACTTTAAAAAAGTTTTTTAAAAATAAATAAAAAAATAAAGCAATACGTAACTGAACGAATAGGTTAACAATAACAC